>CAKNXH010063630.1:14750-60418 GCA_932178445.1 Andricus quercusramuli | reverse complement strand
TAAAAAATTTAACTCTTGAAACTTCAAAAGCGATTTTCCAACATAGTTAAATTTCGACAACAAAAAATGCCTTTTTGATCAGATTGTTGAATTTCCTATAAAGGAAATTAAATTTTCACCAAATAGTTAAATTTTCATCCAAAAACGTCAATTATCAATCAAGAAGATCAATTTTCTACGGAAAAAAACTAATTGTTAACAAAATACCTCAGTTTTCAACGAACTAGTTGAAATTTTAACTAAAACGGATACATTTTCAATCAAATAGTTGCATTTTGAACAAAAAGATAAATAAATTTTTATCTAGGAAGATTGATTTGCTAAACAAATGTTTTTAAATACATTCATTTTCAACAAAATAGTTGATTTTTAATTAAAAAAGAATTATTCACGGTTGAATTTTTATTTGAGAAGAATCATTTTCAACGTACAAAAAAACTCTTAAAATCTTCTGAATCTTTTTCCGAAATTTTAGGAAATCATTTCAAATTTTTTCAAATCTTTAAAAATATTTTGTTAACATTAATTTCTTTTATTGAAAAATTATTTGAAAATTACCAGATTCTTCTTCGGCAATTCTGGAAATCTTTTGAAATCTATTTAAATATTTTCTTAAAATTAATGTTTATGAATCAAAATCAATTACAATTTTCCTAGGAATCTTAAGAGATTTTTTGTTATCCTTCTAAAACGTTTCGAAATACTTACAAAGCTTTTAAATATTTTAATTGAAATCATCAGAAATCAGCGTTTTAGTTTGTAATTTTTTGAAATCTTTTCAAGTTTTAAATTATCTTTGAATCTTTTCAAAAACTTTTATATATCTCTTACATTTACTCAAGTTTTTTCTAAAATGTTGTAATTTGGCAATTTTGCAAAAATTTTCTTCAAAATCTTCTCCATTCTCTCTCGAGATTCTAGGAAATCATTCGAGATGTTTTGAAATCATCCACAATTTTCTCTTGAAATTCATTTTCCGAATTAAAAATTCATTTGAAATTTTCTGAGGAATCTTGACAACATTTTTTATTATCTTGAAACCTTTCAAATTTCTTAAATAGCTTATTTTTCAAAATCTTAAGAAATATAAATTTTGTTTTGAATTGTTTGTAATATCCGCGAAATTTAAATTATTTTTTTAATCTTTTCGAAGTTGTTGAAACTTCTATATATCTTTTGAATCAATTCAAAATCTTGCTAAATTTTTTTAATTACAGCAAAAGTAAAAAGATTAGCTTATAATCTTCTAGAATACTTTCCAGCAATTTTGGAAATCTTCTGAAATATTTTCAAATATTTTCTTCAATTTAATGTTTTTCAACATAATCAATTCAAATTTTCGTAGGAATCTTAAAAGAATAATTTTGTTCTCTTGAATATCTTCTGAAACTTTTGAAAATCTTTTAAATACAGAGAACCCCGGAGTTGGTGCCCCCGGAGTTAGTTCTTGAGAGAATCGACACTGCACCGCGGGTATAGGTGCAGGAGCTGCGGGGGGTTGTGTTGCTTATTCAGGCGTGACTGTGAGCTCACGTCGGCCAGCAATGGGTCTCCGATGCCATAGGCCAATTTAAGCCGATGGGTATTGACCGGATCATTTCAAAAATGTTATGCTACAGTTTAAAATTAATTATTTACTAACAGATTTCTGTTAATATTTAATTCAAATTCAAATTTCTTCTGAATTGGTGGCGCTGTCGTAGCCACCTAATGGGCTCGACGATTCGATGAAGAAAAAAAAGAAGAAGTATTAAATAGAAAGAGAGAATGATTGCTTCGAGAAGAAAAGTAAGACTTATCATTGGAACACACTCGGATCGTCTTTGTCTGTCTCGCGTGGTAGAAGGAGAGGTCCGAACGACTTCAAGCATCGAAGTCCCATTGTAGTGTTTTGTCATCTCAAACTGTCAAGAGTTGACACGAGAATTGTGAAAACTTGGGTTTTCGTGACAATTAATCTAATATTTATAAAAGTGAGTGATTTCCTGTCCACCATCAGCCCCAAAACCGGTACTATCTCCGGGGTTCACTGTATTTAGTTTGAAATCTTCAGTTTAGAAATCAACTTTTTGGTTTCAAATTTTTGAAATCTTTCCAAGTTTTAAATTATTTTTGAATCTTTTCAAAACTTCTAAATATCTCTAGAAAAATTGAAAAATTTTGCTTTAAAATCATTTACATCCTTTTTTGAAATTTTAGAAAATATTTTGATGTATTTTTTAATTTTCTCTTAAAATTCATTTTTCAAAATGAAAAATCATTTGAAATTTTCCTATGAATCATAAGAAAAATTTTTATTCTCGTTAAACCTTTCACAATTCTTAAAAAGCTTCTTTTTCCACAATCTTCAAAAATCTATATTTTGTATAAAAAAATTTGAAATCTTCTCAAGACCTGAATTTCTACTAAATTGATGGTGGAGAAAATTTGTAATCTTCATTAATAGATAAATACATAAATACATATAACGTATAATACGTATCAATAATACGTATTCAAATTTACCATTTTTAAGCTGGAAAGTATTATTGGTTCGAAACAAAAATCTATCAGACAGTAAAATTGAATTTGATTATTACTGTTAAAATTATTGTATGTTACAAAAAAGGCAATTGAAGTAATATTTCATACAATAGCAAAATATATAAATCCATACGAGAATATATGGTAATTCAACCTTCAGCCCGCAGAAAAATAGCTTTCAACATTCATTTGTGATCTCCCGAGAATAAAAAAAATTTATCGGGAAAACTTTGTCACTCGGAATATGTGTAATGCACTTGCATCCACATGATTATTTGGCTTGTTATTCTGCGTCATAAATCAGGTGAAAATTTATGACGCATGGAAAAGCCATAACAGAAAGAAAAAACAGAGTGAAAGAATCCAATCATGTTATACACGCAGTGCACGTATTTAAATGGAAAAGGTCACTGTTAATTTGTTGCTTTGCGAAAATTTGTATAAAGAAATTTTTTCATGATATGTATGGTATGAATATATGGTATGGTATGAATGTATTTCTCCGGTTTAAATATAATGTATACTTGTTAAGGATCCTCTCTTTTCGTTAATAAAGTTCTCCGTGATTAAAATTTTATATTAAAAAAAATTACTTGTATCGGCGAGAAAATTATCAAAAATTCTAAAATTCACAAAATAACATCGATTTCGTTCAAAACATAAAAAAAGTATTTTCACAAAAATCCCTCCTTTTTTTGCAAACAATAAAAATTGTCGTGGACAATAAAATTGTTTGTCCCTCATAAAATATAAAATGTCTTCTTTATTCAAGCACGCTTTTTGAAAAAATATTTATTAAAATAAAAAATTGGTGGTTTCTATTAAATTTGACTTTCTTTTCCAGCTAGATTTCAAAAAGAGGGAAACTTGTTTTTATGAAAAATCCATTTTTTCATGCTATCCAATATTCAGAACAAGATCGTGGTTTTTTTTAAACATTTTTTTATACCTTTTTTCTCAATGTTTTTTCGTATATATCGTTGTTTGTAGAAGAAATGAAAAATTAAAGTTTCCGAAAAAAAAGTCTAGTAGTCACAGCAATAATTTGGTCCGCATGAAAATCACAGAATATTTTCCATACAGAAGTGCCAATTCAAAAAAGTTCGATCTATTGAAAATGAGCAAAAATCACATTTTTAATATCAATAATAATTATTGTTAATCATTTAATTAGATCTTGAGAAAAAGTTGCATTTTTTCAAAATTATTTTTTCGTCAGCATTTAATACCAGAAACACAATTTTTGCACCCATAGGGAAAGTTTTTTTAATTCTTAAGATGAAAAATTTGACGTTATTTCAACAGCGTTAGAACATTTTTCATTTCAAAAAGTCATCAGAGTTTTTTATTTGTAATAACACGTAGAAACTTTTCAGTAGTTATTTTTTTTATTTTTGGCCCATTCTAGTAGACACTGCCAGTTATAAATTTAATTATCTGTGATAAAATATGTATAATTTTCTAAAATAATATTATAAATTCTTAAAATATAGCACTAGAAAATTGTACTGCACTAGAGAATGGAATAAAATAATTTTATCGAAAAAGCAAAATCCCGAATGTTGGAAAATACCAAAAATATAATCAAGAGCATGTACCAGACTGTCACGCGACCAATTACATGGTCTATATTCGACGGCTTTATAATGTTAATAATATAAATATTGCATTGAAATGTTGTAAAATGATTCAAAATAAATAAGTGCAATTTTAATAATTATGCTCCCGGGGGTTTGTAATTACTTAATTTTCAGAGCTTTTCAGCCATACTCCGATATCATTGGACCCTAGGAACTCAAAAACGCAATTCGAAAAAAATACCAAGTCAGGACTGTATGAGAGCTGCCCAAGTTGTCTAAAGCCGTGTTTCACCAGAAATTGTTGAAGAAGCTGCGATAAATGGGCTGTGCGTTGCCATGTTGAAGAACCTAGCATTCACTTTTCCACAAATCAGATCGTTTCCTTCATCCAGCGATCACTTTCTGAAGCACTCTTCAGAGTCACCTTTCGGAATAGCTAACCGCTGCTTCATCGCATTCTGCTTTATTTCCTTTAATACATCTTAAAATTGTTTTCTTTATAGATAATACTTCAATCTGGGAAACAGCCAGAAATCACAGGGAGCCAGGTCAGGACTGTATGGAGGCTGCCTAAGTTGAGTAAAGCCATCTTTCACCAGAAATTTCTGAATAAGCTGCGATGAATGAGATGGTTTGTTGTCGTGGTCATTGACCCAGTGGCCACTTTTCCACAAATCAGACATGATATGAAAAAATCGTCAGATAAGAATCACGCGAAAAGCGAGCGAAACAACAGCTTCAATGCAGAGAGACTGAATCAATAGTAGATTATTATTAATAATGTTATAGAAACGTAATATTTCAATAAAAATATTTATCAACATTTTTTTATAATGACTTGCTTCCCACTTGGCTTTTCGTCTGATAATTTAAACAATATGTTCCATATTCAACACAGTGATCGACACGTGTTAAAGTCGAGACACGTGGATGCAAATACTAAAATTCTAAAGTAGACGCTGGTATTATAATTAAGCTTCCAGAGAAGCCTTCATTCCATTATAGGGAAGGGCGAGAGCTTTACTTTTAGAAATTACCAGAAGGACTCGAGAGAACAATATAAATGAAGATTCATTTTATGTGAATAAATATAAAATATAAAATTATTTCCAAATAATCTAAATGTTAACGATATTTAAATGAAAATATGGGTATAATTTGCGTAAAAGTACGTTGAATAAGAATGTACTATCTCTGATGTCATGTTTGGTATAAATTTTAAATGCTGCTTACCTTCATTTTTCATGAAAGAATAATAACAATAATAATCATACCGAATAATAGGTATTATTCTGACGTGTGAGCAGAATTGTGTATTTCAACTGAAGTCAATGAAAGGCTTCTCATCTCTAGAGATTACGTGGCCCTTGAATTTAATCAAACTATAATTTATTTAAATTCAATCAATTTGACATTTCAGATAAAGCTTCACATATTTGAATAAACAATAATTTTTCAAATTACTTCTGTCTTTTGGAATGAAGTGTATTTACCCAACTAAATTCTGTATATATTAAGTTTCAACTAAAAAAATCTGTGTGGTTAAATTTTCAAACAAAAAGATGAATGCTCATCAAGAAGAATAATTGTCTACCAAGAAAGAAGAATTTTAAACAAGATATATCAATTTTCAACAAAATAGTTCAATTTCCAAATAAAAAGGATCAATTTTTAACAAAAAATGAAATAAAACCATTTTTTTTTAAATCATACAAAACGAATTTACAGCACACTAGTTAAATTTTCAACCAAAGAGATTAATTCTCAATCAGGCAAATTAATTTCCTACCAAAAAAGATGAATCTTAAGCCAAATAATTCGAATTTCTACTAAAAAAGATACATTTTCGACCAAAAATGAAATAGCCAAATTTTCTGTTAAAAAGTTCATATTCTCAAAAAAAAAACTAATTTTCAACAAATAAAGCGTAGAATTTTCAAACACAGAAATGAATTTTCAACCAAAAAGATGAATTTTCAAATAACAAGATTAATTTTGAACCAACTAGTTATATTCTCTCTCAAATATTATAAGCCACGGCTCAGAGTTGAGGAGCACTGAGAGGATTTAGAATTTCATTCCATTGAGCCTCGTTTGTAACTTTTCCACAAGTTTCCGAACGAAGATCTAAAGGTTGTATTCAAATATTCCTCGGTGTTTTAATACGACTTCACTCACCCTCATATCATGACACATTTGTTTAAGTTTCTTTTCTCTACCCTCTCAATCGTACTTTGAAAACTCCAGGTAATTTTCTTCCTTTGGTTTCCCACACTTTTATCCGAGTCTAATTTTTTGCCGCTTTCTTGTTCAATTAAACTTTGATCAAGTTCAAGCAGTAATTCAGATTTAGAGTTTGTTCGTGAACTGAGAGTCAGGCGAAATAATTAAAATGTAAATTACATGCCTTAAACAGATAAATGAATTAATTCATTATTTGTCTGGGGTCTCTTTCTTGATAAAATATATTTTCATTTATTCAGGTAAAATATTACTGTCATCATTAGGATTTGGTACATGATATTAATGTGTTGCTTATGAAAAATTTCGTTGCGCTACGTACTATTTCTTAAAATATTATATATTGTTATTATTATAATATTATTAGACATTGCGAAGCAGGCGGCAGGCACGACGCGATTAGAAGAAATAATCTGATTGGATCGCTCGCCCCAACACTTCCACTGGGTGGGAGAAACCTCGAGTAGCGATCCCCCTCCACTGATTGAAGAACCAATAGGGCGCTACCTCCTCACCAGACCGAGCTGCCACACGCTCACCGGGCCATCCTGTATAAATGAGCGCGTTTCAGACATCAGACTAAGGGCCGATTTCACCAACAGCGATTAAAATGGCGATTAACTAATCACGATTATTTTTTAATCAAGGTTTTAACCGACATTAACTTCTAATGCGTTCCACCGTGTCCTATCATCAAGTTTTGATTCTCCATTATTTAAGCATATACCTCATTCACAATAACTTCCATTTTCTCTTCATCCGACGATTCTGATTGGTCAACTTTCAAGTCCCGTGAAGTACGTGCGCGAGCATCGGTCGCTGAGGTCATATTGCGTGTGAACAAACAGTAACGTGCTGGCTACATACTTCGAAGAAAAGAAGACGAGTGAAGATTTGTCCAGTTATTTGTGTTTATTTGTGAAAATAAATGTGGATGAACATCCAATGTCTCTAAATAATTCACTCGTTCTTTAATTACTCTTGGTCTTCTATTGATAATGTGCAGAATATCTTCATCATCAGCAGATGATAGAAAATCATCATAAAAGAAATTTTCCATTTTCGAAATGTATACTGAACGCCCACTGCAATTCTATAGGTTACGTTTGGTGCTACCATCGGTAATCACGCATTACGTCCGTTAATCAGCCAAAATCGGGCGGTTAAATTTAATGATGATTAAACTCTCTTAACCAGCGTTACGGAAAGGGTGGAACGCAAGTCACCGATTAAATTACAATAATCGGGGATTAACAACTTAATCGGAGTTGGTGAAATCGGCCCTTAATGAAGAGTGATTGATGATGATTAGATTGATTGGATGCTTATCATAGATTTATAGATTCTGGTCTATCAGACGCAACGAGTTGATTGTTTGTAAAATTTTTCGCTCTGTGACACACATGTCACACAACAAAAAGAAGCAACCCAAGAAGCCGAGGCAACCACGCCTTCCAATCCTGGAGGAAGTAATTCGCCATCGGATTCAACAGGGACAAACACGGTAGATGGACGAGAACGCATGGACAGTCGCCTCGTCAAGGAAACGCAGGAGGACAGGATCGAGTTCGGATAAATCTATTTCATCCACTACATCTAGCAGGGGCATGACCACTGCCAACCCACCATACAATGATACTAAAACATACCCAATCGCGGAAAACCCTAAAAAAACAGTTTTACGGGGAAAACCACCCCCAATCAATGTGATCATTGACGAGGCAAACCCCCCCTATACAGGCCTTCATAAGATCCTTAAGGATTCCGCTAAATATAAACCCATAGTTTATAGCATCGGCTGCGATGGTCATTCTGTTCGCGTGTCCCACATTGAAAATTATCGCGCGATCATAACTAACCTTGAAACCCAAGGATTCCATTACTATCTCTATAAAAATGTCGAGGCAACCCCTATCAAAGTCGTGATAAGTAACATTCCTATTTCTTACCCTGAAACCTCGATTTATGACGAACTCAAGAAAGAGGGTTTAGCGTTTAATTACAGTTTCCAACACGCCACAAGCAAAAGAATTGCTTAAACTTCAGTGCCCAGCCATTTTAAAAATTAAAGTAGAGCCCCATGTCAAACCGAAAGAAACATCTTAGTGCTTTAACTGTGAGAGGTTTCATCACTTGCTGATATGTGCCACGCTACCCCACGCTGCGTTAAATGTGGGGACGCGCTCATTAGCTCTTGCTGCAAAAAAAGAGCGCCAGACACCGGCTACCTGCGCTAATCACAAGGAAGACCGCCCGGCTAACTACAAAGGCTGCGCGGCATTCAAAAAAGCCTCTAGAAAGCCTACTAAAAACCCTAATTGCACACCTTATAATAATCTAAAGGATACTGTTTCTAGCAAGCCCCTTGCACCATTGATTCCATCAGGTCATAGCCACCCTCAAGAACAAGTAGCCCCCGTAAACCCCGCGCCTGTGCAGAATAAAATACTATACAGGACCAAAGTAACCCCAAAACGCACGTCTGGGACCCAAAATAAACCAAAAGTTACAAAACGGACTCAAATTCAAGCCAAAAATCCAAACACCAACACCCTTCGCATTGCGGAAGAAAACTTTTATCCAGTAACCGCTGCTGTTAAGAATATACCTCCGAGAGATATTAAAGTTAACCTAGTTATCTTAAGAAAAAAGCCACGGATTTAGCAACAGAGATAATGGGGAAACATCAGCATGAATGAAGCTATCAAGAAAATAGCCCAGATTATGAGTAGTATATTCGCAATTGCCCTTGAAAATGAAAGTACTCAATAATAAAACTCTTAAAATAATTGTTTGGAACGCTCAGGGAATACTTCAGAAAATACACGAATTATCCACCTACCTCTTTAAAAACAATATTGCAATCTGTCTGCTCAGCGAAACTCTACTCCGCGAATCCCTTCAAATTAAACCACGCGGTTACAAAATATATAGAAACAACACTAACAGGAGAACTGCAATTTTAATTCAAGAAAATATAGAACACCACGAATTGATAATTCCCAAACTTGACTCCCTCGAAGTCACTGCTAGAAAAATAAAAATACACGGGCATCCATATGCAATCGTCTCTCTTTACCGACCCCCTTCCGCGATTTCATCAAAAATGACTATAGAAAAATCTTCGGACTCGCACTCTCGGTTATTGCCGCAGGTGAGTTCAACTCCAAACATCTAGCTTGGAATGGTAGAATGACGAGCAAAATCGGAAAACACCTTTTTGAGTTCATAATTGACAATAATCTGTCTGTCTCCGCATCAGATTCGCATACCTTCTTTCCCCATAATACTAAACATAAATCGGATCTTTTTGATTTAGTAATTACTAAAAACAATCACTCCAACGGCGACACTATAACTATAAAGGAACTATATTCGGACCATCGACTTTCACTACAATCTGAGAATCTCAATTAAATTCCGAACCCACACTCCTAAAAACTACCCACATAGATGAAGCCATTACTGACCTCTCATGTAGTATATTGTTCACACTGTTCACACTACACTCCCTTTTGACTACGTTCAATAAATACGATCCACCTCTCAACCCTAAGATAGACTACCTCATCAAAACTCTTAATAAAGTTTGCCAAACGCATTGGAGAACTGAAAGCT
This sequence comes from Andricus quercusramuli, assembly GCA_932178445.1. Lineage (NCBI taxonomy): Eukaryota > Metazoa > Arthropoda > Insecta > Hymenoptera > Cynipidae > Andricus > Andricus quercusramuli. Next base: position 50,456 of record CAKNXH010063630.1, on the reverse strand, counting down.
GTGTCCTCAAAAGCAGGATAAATAATCTTCAAAGAACAATCGCGATTAAAATTAAGGAACACAGATGCAATAATTGGAACACTGTAGTCGGAAAACTAGAGATCAGAGACAACTCCATCTGGCGCATGACAAAGCCTCTCACCAAACCTCAAACTAATATTCCCCCTCTTAAAAAATCCGATCAAATCTTTGCTGCCTACCCAAGTGATAAAGCAAGCCTCCTAGCAGAAAACTATGAAAGTCATTTTTCACCACATGATGAACTATCAGACCCACAACACATCGCGGAATGTAAAAAAGTTGTCTCGGAGTATCTCAAAATCCCAAGTACCGATAATTTCAAGAAAATAACCCATGATAACAAAACAAATAAAAACTACTGAAAACAACAAAGCAGCCGGCCCTGATTCAATTTCAAACTTGTTCTTCAAAAAACTTCCGATCTCAGGTCTCACTCTCCTTGATGCTTGTATTCAACTAACATACTCTCCCACTCATGGAAAATAGCTCACATTTTAGTTTCTGAGAAAAAGGGCAAGGATCCATATCATCCAACCAGCGGCAGACTCTTCTTAATTTCTTCGAATGTCTTCTTAATACAATCAGCAAAATTTTTGAAAAAATAATACTCACTCGCGTAAACTATCACCTCGAGGAAAACAGCATCTTTTAACCGCAACAATAGGGTTTTAGAAAAGATCTCTCAACGCAGCACATGATGCTCATGCTTACCGAAGCCATTAGCTTAAATTTCAATCAAGGAAAACATACTGAAGCTGTTTTCCTCGATGTAGAAAAAGCTTTTGCTAGTGTCTGGCATGTGGGACTGCTCAGAAAACTAATAAATTACAATTCCACTCTCAAAAGAAAAACCCATCCGAGCGGGTGTGCACCAAGGCAGCATTCAAGGACCGGTATTCTTCATTATCTACGTCAACAACATCCCTGAGGTCCCCGAAGTTTCAATTTGATTGTATGTAGACGAGACCGCACTATTTACTTGTTCTTGGTCAGTCCCGAAAATCTTAAAACTACTTAGCAAAGCTCTTGAAATCATTGAGGCATGGGCTAAGCTTTGAAGAAGAAAAATTAATGTAGCAAAGTCAGAAGCAATTCTTTTCTCAGCCGGATAGCCAGTCAAAATAGATCCACCCAAAATGTTTAATGAACCAATAGAATCGAATGTCTTGTCTCAATCCTATCATTAATAGACACTCAAGTCTAAAACCTTATTATGGGATCCTAATCTATATAAAATGTTAATCGACCTACCATAAACTTACGCTTGCACAATCTGGGTATAGGCGGGTCAAAAACCAATAATAAACACAATCAGATCATACAACATATCACCAAAACACCCAGATATACTAAGAATTTTGTACTCCACAGAGAATTTAAATTACCATACAACAACCAATCCCTTTCCAGGAGGAGGCTCCAGCTGCTGACAGTCACCAACATGTGACGCCTCTACCCGCTACCAATCATCAGGACGTTACGACTCTCGCCATCACGGTCACTGAGAGGTGAAGACTCTCGCTTTCAACAAAATACTTAATTTTTCAACCAAAAAGATGAATTTTCGATCAGTTAGATTTTCAGAAAAAAGGTAATTTTTAACAAGAACAGATTATTGATTTATTTTATTAATCACACAGTTGTATTTTGAAACAAAAAAGATGAATTTTCTATAAAAAAAAAGGATTTTTAAACCAAAAGAACGAATTTTCATCAAAAAAGTTTAATTTTCAACCAAAAAGTTAATTTTCTATCAAATAGTTGAATTTTCTAGCCGAAAAGAGAAATGGTCAACAAGAATGTTGACTTTTCAACCAAAAAAATTAACCTTTACCCAAAAATAGTTGAATTTCAACCAAAGCGATGAATAATTTTCACTATTCGAGTGAAGACTCATTTAGTTGAATTTTCAACAAAACATTACATATAGTTAAATTTTCAGTTAAAAAAAATTACTTTTCAATCAAAAACGAATTTTTATCAAAATACTTAAATATTGAAGAAAAAATTTTTTTTTAACTAATAGTGGAATTGTCGACAAAACATTAAATAGTCAAATATTCAGTTGAAAAAATAATAATTTTCAATCAAAAACGAATTTTTCACAAAATACTTAAATTTTCAATCATGAAAAAAATTAATTTTTAATCAAACAGCTGAATTTTCAACAAAACGTTGAATAGTTAAATTTTCGAACAAACAAAAATCTTATCAAAATAGTTCAATTTTCAGTTTAGAAAATAAATTTGCAACCAGAGACGAATTTGAAAAAAAACTCAAATTTTCAACAAAAACAAAAATAAATGTTTAACAAAGTTTTACACAATTTCTATCATGATTGTAAAATTTGAAAAGTTTTATGATAATAGCTACCCATAATATAATAATACATATAATAGGCAATATAAAAATTAAACTTCCAGTAAAATTATGTTTTATTTATTCAATTTATTTATCAGTCAATTCATAACAAAATTCATGAAAATAGTCTTTCATTAATTGGAAATATTTTTAAGCATATTCACAGTTTTAGAAATATATTTACATTTTTATTCAATTGTTAAACTGAATTCCAATCTTATCAAAAATCGATTATGTAACTTATCTTATTAGCTACTGTCATCAGATAGTCATCATAAAAAATAATTAAGATTCCAATCAATCTTATCGTCTTTTTCTATAAGCATTCTTCATTTAACTAAACGTTTTTTTCAAACATGTAACATTGTACAAAGGTTGATTTTTTTAAACCAGTATACGTCGCAGGATAGTTGTAAATTAAACTTTCCAATTCTTCATTCTCCGATTCGTACTTATGTAAATTTTTTCGAGCTAAACAGAAAGCAAATAATAAATATTTTATTATCAGTAAATTATTATCGAGGTGCATAAATATTCCCCAAATTTTATTTTTCCTAATGTTTATTTTACCAAAATTCATATGACTGAAAAAATGTTGTATAATTTTTATTTATTCAAATTTTCAGTATGTCTAATGTGTATTCTTCGCAATCACTGAATAAAATTTATAATTATTCATTTATTACTGATTTATTATATCTATTATTATTTTCAGTTCACCAAATCTTTATTTTTTAGAATTTTTAGTAGTTCGAATCGCCAATTATTATAATATTTGTTCTTCTGAATCATTATTTATGAACGAAAATTTTCATTTTTTATCAAAATAAAGACCACATAAAAATAGGCGAGCAAAATACGAACCAGTCAATCAGAAACTGAAATTCGGGATAAAATAATTATTCCAAATTTTCAAAATCTCGAAAATAGTAAATTTCCAAATCTTCAACTTCACGCAGAAAAAAAAATCAATAGTTTTTTGTTTCTGTCATCCCACCCCTCACTTCCTCTACTTCCCTCTCCCTCATTTCCCCTTAATTTCCTTCCTGTAATTTCCCCAACTTCCCCACCCCACATTTCCCCTCACTTCCGCCACCCCTCGTTTGTTTCCCCTGATTTTCCCTACCCCCTCTCTCTCATATTTTGGCTCTCCTCATTACCCCTCACTTCTCCACCTCTAATTTCTCCTCAGTCCTACCACCCCCTCGTTTCCCTTCATTCCCTCTAGCCATCACACCTTCTTCCCCTCACTTTCCCTACTCTCCCCTTATTTCCCATCGCTTCCCCTACTACCTCTCTACTCATTTTCCATCACTCTCCCCACTCCCACACTCTCACTTCGCCTACTACCCTCTCATTTCCCCTACTACCCCACTCAATTGCCTCACTTCGCCTACTTTCCCATCCCTCAATTTCCTTACTCCTTCTTCCTTAATATCCCATACAATCCCTCTCTTCATTTTACAACTCCTCTCGCCTTATTTTCCCTCACTTCCCACACTCTAACCTTCTTCCCCATCACTTCCCCTACTACCCCTCTACTCATTTTCAATCAGTTCCCCTCCCTCATTTTTCATCAATTCCCCTACCCCCCCACTTTCTCTACCCAATCACTTCCCCTCGTTTCCTTCAGTTCCTCTTCCTCCCTTCTTCTACTCTCCCTCCCCTCATTTGGCATAATACCTTCTCATTTTTTCTACTGCCCCACTCATTTCCCTTACTTCCCCTATTTTCCCACTCATCACTTCTCCTACTTATCCCTTCACTTTTCTACCTCCCTACCAATCACTTTCCCTACCCTCCCACCCCACATTTTCCTTACATCCCCTCTCCTCCTATTCACTACTTCCCTTTCCTTTATTTTCCCTTATATGGGGAATATTTATGCGCCTCAATATGAGCCATCAATGTAATAACCAACTTTTATAGGAAACACAATTTTTTTAAATACTATAAAATTGTATACCTTCATCAACAAAGAATTCAGCGAAGAACTGACTAACTTTGGTGCAATTTTTTCCATGGGGAATATTTATACCTTGGACCCACTCATAAATATTTTTTTCTGGATGAAATTGGAACCCATAAAATGGATAATTTTTGTGCTCAATTGAAGATATAAATTCCAAACCGTTTTGATCGTGATTCAAAGACATAACACGAAATTCATCGACTAAATTGACCCTCTTTAAATCCTGAAAATTAAACAAATTTGTTAATGATAAGAGTTTAAACAATTCTCGATACAATAATTGATAATTTTGAATTGAAAGCGTTCGGCATGAAAAAAATATATATTGAACGAATTTGAATTGAAAACATTCCTAATCAAACAATTTTAGATCAAGTAAAAATTTTGAGAAGAGGGGAATGTTTCGAATTCCATGCAAAGGAATTGATTTCGTATAATTTTTAAATTATAGCGTTTAACATTGAATAATATGACATTGATAGTGTTTGAAATTGAAAAAAATTGTATGAGAAGCTCTCAAAATTGTAAAATTTCACACTAAAATTTGGAAAACTTGACAATGTCATCATATTTTCCAAAATTCAATAATTTTAATTTCAGTTGCAAAATTAAAACTTATAAAAGAAAAAAAATTAACTTAAATTTTTGTCTATTTCGATTTCAGACAATGAAATTGTTGACTTTTTTATTTCAAATCGTGGAATTTTTAAGACTTTATTTCGAATTTTTATTAATTCTTGAATCTTCCAATTAAATATTTTTCAATTTCAAATGATGCATTTTTTTTAATTCAAATTTAAAATTGGGCAATCTCATGATATTACATTGAATATTAAAAATTGAAAAATAATAATACAAAATAAGGTCGCTATGATTCCAATTTTCAAGATTGTACAATTTTAAGCCTTCCTATCACAAATTCCATATTTCTGAAATTGCCTTTGAAATGTTCAATATTTTGGAACATTTTTAAATAAAAAATAATTTAATTCTCAATGCTAAGTTCTAAAATCTTCTTATTTTTTGGATTCAATTTTAATCAGTTTTAAATTGAATGATTTTAGATTAGATGAAAACCCTTATTATTAGAAACAAATTAGGAATTAGATTAGATGAATCATATGATTTAGAATTAGGTTAATAAATTAGATAAAAGCAGACAGGCTAATGAGTCAAAATTAAAGATATAAATTAGTTAAATTAAATCAAGAATTTGATGAATTATAAATTTTTTGTGAGAAGTTTAAAATTAAAAACTTGCAAAAATTAAGAACTTTAAAACCAAATACTTTTGCATTTAAGCTTTTGAACATGATAAATACATCACGTGATTTCTGTCAAAAAAATCACTGTCGTTTTGACAGTAAAATATTGCGAATTATTGAAGTTAAGTTATTCTAAAAACGTTGAAAATAAAAATTATACTTTATGATTGGAAACTTTTGAAATTAATGAATTCAAACTGGAAGCTCTAAAAACTAAACAATTCCAAACTTTGTTTAAGAAAGGAACCATTCATGAATTAGGATTATGAAACTAAGTCGTTGAAAATTAGTAATAAATTAAAAATGCAGTCAATTAATTATGAAATTTTTAACTTGCAATTTTCAAAATCAAACACTTTTCAATCTCAAAAAATGTACAATTCAAAGTTCTGCAATTTTCAAGAGTTAATATTTAAAATTCTTGAATTTTGAAAATATATAATTGCAAATTATTCCGTTTTTAATATTTATATTTCAAAGGTGCGTAATCTAGAACAATTTTGTTTAAATAGTTTAATTTTGAACATTCTAAATTGTAAATTCCTTAATTTTAAAGATGTATAAATTAAAATTCTTAAATTTGCATGATTTTTAAAATCAAAAGTCAACTTTTAAATTCTAAATCTTCTAAATTGAATGTCAATCATGAGAAGTATAGGATTTTTTATTTTAAAACCTACAACTCGCAAAATTTTTAATGGCATGTAAATTTTCGAAATTAAAAACTCTTCAATTTTGAAGTCTTAAAATTTGAAGTTCTATCATTTTGAAGATTTACAATTGAAAATTCATCAAATTTAATAATTTCAAATTTTAAATTCTTCCAACTAAAATACGAATAAATAACAATTATTAAGTTTTTATGATTTGGAAGTTCAAAATTCAAGAGTTTTTCATTCTAAATTTTCTAAATTGTTGAAATTTTGGATAAAAAATCATCAAACTTGAAAAATTTTCAAATGTTAAAGATCAAAGTTGAATAATTTTCAATTGTAAATTTTCAAAATTGATAACTCTTCAATTTCAAAGTTTGAAAATTTTAAGTTCTACGATTTTGAAGATTCAAAATTGAAAATTCATCAAGTTTAGTATTTTAAAATTCAAAATTCTTCTAATTAAAATATGTGTAAATAAAAGTTTCTTAAGTTTTGATGATTTTTAAGTTTAAAAGTCAAGAGCTTTTAATTGTAATTTTTAAAACAATTTTATGACAAATGTAATTCATCAAAATTAGAGCCCGCTTATATTCAAAAAATAAATTTTTAATATCAAAACTTGAAACTTGCATAATTTTTAATTATTTTACATTTTCAAAATTAAAAATTCTTAAATTTTAAAGTTTTTATAATTAATTCATATAATTAATATAATTATATAATTATAATTTATTATAATTAATTAAAATTTTTAATTCAAAATTCTTTCAATTAAAATATGTATAAATAAAAAAATTTAAGTTTTGATGATTTTGAAGTTCAAAAGTCAAGAGTTTTTCATTCTAGATTTTCTAAATTGTTAAAATCTTAAATTTCATTTATCAAAATTACAGAATTTTCATTACTCAAACCTAATACTTGCATAATTTTTAACAGTAAATTTTCAAAATTAAAAATTCTTCTACTTTAAAGTTTAAAAATCTAAAATTGCACAATTTTGAAGATTTACAATTGAAAGTTCATCAATTTTAATTATTTAAAAATCAAAATTATTATGAATTTTCTTTTATTATGAAGTTCAAAAGTCAAGAATCTTCCAATCTAAATTTTCAAAACAATTTCATCAAAAAGTGGACTCAAAACCGTTTAGCTTTCCCTGCTTCAATTGAACATTCTTGAATTTTGAAAATATAAAATTGAAAATTATTCAATTATGAAGATTTACAATAGAACATTTTTCAATTGTTGATATTTGCTATTCAGGACTCTTGATTTTCAATGTTTGTTTTTTAAACAGTTCAATTTTGAATATTTACAGTTGAAAATTCAATTTTATGGATTTGTAATTACAAATTGTTATATTGTAAACAGTAAAAATGACAACTTTGATTTTTTTTCGAAATTCTCATAATAAACCGTCAAACCGGATTCTAAAAGAATCAAGAGATACAAAAGAAAATTATAATAAAATAATTCATTAAGAATTTTTTACTTACACTTTTCGTAACACAAAATTGATGATAATTGGGAGTAACATTTTCAGTTTGTAAAATTTGTATAACATCTCGGGGTGCATTTTGAAACAGCTTACTCACGTTGTAATCTAGGTAAATAAAAATTGTTATTATGTTTGTAAATTTATTGAAATTATTATTAAAATTGAATAAAATGAAAATAACAAATTGTTGGACCATTTTTAGTATTATATTTCAAAATAAATTTCACCTGGAGTGAATTCAAGTGGAAGAGGTTGATTATGGCTGGAACAATCTGTTCTATGTTCTTGTCGATTTGCAGCCAAATAAGTTAACAATTCAAATCCTAAACATATTCCTAATATGGGAAAATAGTCACCATTCTTGTTTAATCTTTTTGCAATCCTGCGACAAGAAAGTTGATGAAAGTCAATTAATTAATAATAATTGATACATTTCTCCATTCATATAATTTGATTTAATCTGCTCAAATTTATTTATAATTCAATTTAATAATTATCAATAAATAATTTAATTGCGAAAGATACAATTTTGGCTTACGCGTAAATTTTTTCACCAGCATCAGCATAGCCCTTCGAATGATTGAATGGTGCCGCCCCTCCAGGAAGGAGAACTCTACGAACATAATTTAATTGATCAATAAATCAAATTTATATTAAAAATCAATCATAAATAATTATTCATTACTATTAATTAATTACTAACCCATTTACTTTACTCATTATATCCTCATAATATGAATCGTCTTTTCCAATCCTGGAATATAGAAAGTATTAATTATTATTGCCACGATAATTTTTAATATAATTATATTTTTTAATGAATTATTTAATTAACCATATTGGGACGACTCTCCCGCCAGCTCCTTCCACAAATTTGACATAAGATGCTGCTATATAACTACCATATTGATCAGGATATGTTTTATTCAGATTATATGTAAGTTCTTGGGACAAAATTCCTGTAAAAAATATATGAAAAATAATAAGTAATGTTTGTAATTTCAAACTTTATCGATAATTTTATTATTTTAATTTTTATCAATGAAAATATTCATATAATAATCTAATTCAAGAAAATTATTTGTATTTTTCCTAAAATAATTACATTTTCAGGATTTCGCAGCCCCAAAAAAAACGTTATTAATTCTGAATCCAGAGAAAACAATTTTTTTTTAATTTTGCATTTTACATGTTTCAAAAAGTTAATACAATTTTTTTCTTTTGAGCAAAAAATATTATTTTCTATGGTATAAATCTGATTTGATTATTTTTGAGAATCCGTCTCTGAAAAATGTGTGTTATGCGAATATCGAAAGCATTGTTGTCGCTTTTTCTTAATACTGATTGGGTAATTTGAAAAACATAATTAAACTGACAAAAATGTAAGATTTACTCATGTAAAATTTTATTATTTTACCAAAGCCAGACATATTCAGCAGAATTAAAATTTGTGTTTGACATGAGTAAAAGTAACTTTATTTTCAAATATCAATAAAAATGTGTATTTCTACAAAAGATGATAAATTATCATTTTTTAATATTTTCATTGCATTGTGTAAATAAATTAATTTTGAACGAAATTTTGAATTTTTAAAGGAATTTCAACCTGATTGTTAAATTTTCGACCAAAGAAAAGAATTTTCAACCACAAAGGGTAATTGGTCACCAAGGATATTCCTATTCTGCCACAAAAGATAAAGTTTTAACAAAATACAGAAATTTCCAACCAAATAGCTGAATTTTCAGGTGAACACAATAAATGTTGAACCAAACATAGAATATTTAAATTTCCAGTTGAAAAAATTGATAAAAACAAAAAATTTTCAACAAAATCGTTACATTTTTAACAAAAAAGGGGTTCAAATAAAATGATGAATCATCAACACAGAAAAAACGGAATTTTCAACCTAATAGTTGATTTTTAATCCTAGAAATTAATCTTTAAATTATAATAATTTAAATTGAATAATTCAAATTAATCTTCAACGAAAATGATGAATCTTCAACCAAAAAATTAATTTTCAACCCAACAGTTCAATTTTTTGCCAAGAAAAGACAAATTTTTAACAAAATAGGTGAACTTAAAAAAAAAATAGTAGAATTTTCAATCAAACCGATGAATTTTCAACTAAGAAGAATAAACTTCTATAAAAAATATAGATTTTTAACAAAACGGGGAATAGTTAAATTTTCAGTTAGAAAAACTAACTTTAAATAAGAAAAAAATAATATTCTATCAAAGAGATTAATATCAACAAAATACATGAATTTTCAAACAAATTTTTAACTTTCAAAGGAATTTTTAACCTAATAGTTAAACTTTCAACGAAAGAAATGAATTTTCAATCAAAAAGGTGAATTAGTCTCCAAGAGCATTAATATTCTACCACAAAAGACAACTTTTCGACAAATTACCTAAGTTTTCAACTAAATAATGAATTTACAAGTAAAGAAGGTAAATGTTAAACCACACATAGAAAAGTTAAATTTTCAGTTATAAAATCTATTTTCAACAAAAAAAACGAATTTTCTACAAAACTGTTAAATTTTCTAGCAACGAAATAAATTTTCAACTAAAATAATGATTTTCAACCAACGAAATTAATTTTCAACCAAGAAGGTGAATTTATAACCAAAAAGATATATTTTGCCACGAAAGACAATGTTTCAACAAATGCAGATATTTTCAAACAAATAGCTGAATTTTCAAGTGAACAAGATAAATGTTAAGCGAAATATGGAATATTCAAATTTATAGTTAGAAAAATTAATAACAGCACACATTTTTTAACAAAATGGTTAAATTTTTAACAAAAAAGGGTTTTTGAATAAAATGATGAATCATCAACCAAAAAAATGAATTTTCAACCTAATTGTTGAATTTTCAACCAAGAAATTAATCTTTAAATTATAATTAGTATAAAATAAATCAAATTAATCTTCAAGTAGAATAATGAATCTTCAGCAACAAAAACTAATTTTTTACCCAAAGGTTTAATTTTTTACCAAAAAAAAATACAAATTTTGAACAAAATAGATGAACTTTCAACAAAATAGTTGAATTTTTAATCAAACAAACGAGTTTTCAACTAAGAAGATTAAATTCCTATAGAAAAATATTGATCTTCAACAAACAGGGAAATAATTAAATTTTCAGTCAAAAAATTAATTTTCAATAAGAACAAAAAATTTCAATAAGAAAAAAAAAATTTCAATCAAATAGATGAATTTTAACAAAATACATGAATATTTAAACAAATTTTACTTCCTTTAAGAAATTTTCAACCCAATAGTTAAATTTTCAACGAAAGAAATGCATTTTCTATCATAAAGGTGAATTAGTCACTAAGAGAATTAATATTATACAAAAGACAAAGTTTCCACACAAAAAAAAAAGAAATTCTAACAAAATAACTGAATTTTCAAGTAAAGAAGGTAAATGATTAAAAAAAACATAGAATAGTTAAATTTTCAGTTAAATAATTTATTTTCAGCAAAAAAACGAATTTTCAAGCAACGAAATTAATTTTCAACTAAAATAATGATTTTCAACCAAAGAAATGAATTTTCAAGCAAGAAGGTGAATTTATCACCAAAAAGATATATTCTGCCACGAAAGACAATGTTTCAAGAAAATACAAATATTTTCAACCAAATAACTGAATTTTTATTCAAAGAAGATAAATTTTAAACCAAACATGTAACAGTTAAACTTTAATTTGAAAAATTAATTTCAAACAGAAAAACAAAAAAACAAATTTTCAACAAAATAGTTAAATTTTCAAGCAAAGAAATTAATTTTTTAACAAACAAACAAAAATTCAATAAGATAGTTACATTTTCAACCAAACAAATAAATGTTCAACCAAGAAGATTAATTTTCTTTAAAAAAGATAATTTTTCAGCAAAAAAAAAGAATTGTTGAATTTTCAGTTAAGAAATTAATTTCTAATTGAAAATGAAAACTAATTTTTAATCAAAGTTATAAATTATTTTTTATAGGAAGGGAATTTTTTGTTTAAATCGTAAAAAATAACCTTGAAAATTAACAAATTAGTTTTTGGAAAAACGACACCAAATGTTAATTAACATAATTGTTTTTTCATAGGATGCGCAATTTTTTCAATTATGAAAATAAGACAATAAAAACACATCAGTTTCAACATCAATGCATATTATGAATTAATATACATTTATTGAAATTATATATTTTTCAGCTTAGCTGAGAATAAAAATTAGTGTAGAATAAGCAACAAATATTAAAGTCATCACGAAAAATAAAATTTGTACATTATTTTGCAAATCTCAATAAGCAGTCCCAGACTGAGGTACAGAAATAAATATAATATTCATTTGATATCATAGAGTTGAACTTCATGTAGAAAAGTTCGCACTTTGGACAAAATCGAGTGCGAAGCACGAGATGCGTGATGAGCTTTAACGAAAGAGAATTCACAATCACAAAATTAGAGTTTTCGATGATTGACCTTTAATTTTTAAAGGTGTGTGCATAAATGTGGGGGAAGTAAAAGGACATTATCGAGCAAGAAGCACGAGATCCAACAAATTCAACTATTTGGTTAAAAATTTGTGTAATTTGTTGAAAATTTGTCTTTTTAGTGGAAAATTAATCCTATTGATTGAAAATTCATCTTTTATGGATAATGAAGCAACTTTTTGGTAGAAAATTAATCTGTTTTCGTTGACAATTCAATTATTTGGTTAAAAATGTATGAATTTTCTTGAAAATTCGCCTTTTTGATTAAAAAATTAGTTTGCCTGCTTGAAGATTCATAATTTTAGTTGAAATTTCATCTCTTTGATTGGACATTCAACTAATTTGTAGAAAATTCATTTTTTAACTGAAAATTCAACTATTTCGTTGAAAATCCAACTGTTTGGTTGACAATGAACTCTTTTTGTTAAAAATGCATAGTTTTGTGTTGAAAATTCAACTGTTTTGTAGACAATTCCGTTTTTTATTGAAAATTTATGATTTGTAATAAAAATTTAACTATTCCATTTTTGGTTCAAATTTTATCTTTATTATTATAAAAATTCAACTATTTACCTGCAAACTAACCCTTTTTGGTAGAAAATTGATCTCCTTGGTTCAAAATTCAACTATTTATTAAAAAAATGTATGTGTTTTGTTCGAAATTAATCTTTTTTGGTAAAAAATTAATCCTCTTGGATGAAGATTCATCATTTTAGTTGAAAATTCATTACTTTGATTGAAAATTGAAATACTTTGTAGAAAACTTGTTCTTTTAGTTAAAAATTAATTAATTCAACTGAAAATTTATCTGTTTGGTTGAAAATTCAACTATTTGTTTAAAAATGAACTCTTTCGTTACAAATTAATTTTTGTTGTTGCAAATTCATACTTTCTGATTGAAAATTCATTTTTTATTGCAAATTAATTTTTTTATAAAGCCGAAGAATATAAAGCTTGCGCTGAGAAATAGCTGTTTATAATAAAATCTGTTAAAATTTTGTTTTCAGTTGCTTGCAGACTTAACAATATCTTACGTAAAATGGAACGGTAAATGTAAAATTTAAAAATCTTCTTCAAAGCGAATTGTTATCTATAATAATTAATAATGACTCACCAATAATTGGTCGATTATTAGCCTCCTGACATGGCTCAGGAATAACAAAATTCTCTGCAACAATAAATGATGAAATGAAAGTGAGGAAGAACAATTTTCGGTCCATTTTGAATGCTTGAGCGACGAAAGGGAAATGATTAATCATATGTGCATTGGAATGTGGGGATAGGGCACAATGATAATGACAATGATTCTCGTTCCTTCACACTTAGAGATAAGATAACATATTAGATAATGTAACTTTTACCATCTTTTTTTTACAACTATTCAACAGATAATTAATTAATAATTCTCTACAAAGGACAATTTTACACTGAATTCAAAATAGTTTTATATTTTTAATAAAATAGCAAGTGGAATTTTTGTGTACCGGAAACAAGTTCTAAAATAGATAAATAGGAAGTCTTATCAGAGGAAGTTGGGTCGAGGCATGAATTCAACTGCTTTTTTAACAGTTTTCATGCAGCTAAGAATTTATGACAATTTTGAATTGGAATTTAAAAAAATCGTATTTTCTATCTTGAATAATAATAATTACATAATTTAAATTTCGCGGGAAAATGTATCGCTTTAAATTGGAAAGGGCGCTAAATTTAAATGATAAAAAAGTCAAAGTAATAAAAAAAATATTATTGACATTAAGCAGTGCCTTATTCAGGGTTGCTACAATATCCCAATTTCTAAATTCTTCTATGGATAAAACCAAGCATACACTAAGAAGATTAATAATGTTAATGCAAAAAAATATGTTTCTAAATATATTTGAAACACTTTTTAGTTGTGTTTTCAAGACAAAAAATAAATTTTCAACGACAGAAATGAATTCTTAACTAAAATTATGAATCTTCAACCCAAAAGATTATTTTTTTACCAGAAAAGACTCATTTCCAACAAAGTACATGAACTTTCATCTGGAAAAATCAATGCTCAACAAAAATTAGAATAGTTAAAATTTCAGAAAAATAAATGTTCAACCAAAAAAATAAATTCTCAACCAAATACATCAATTTTAAACCCAAAAGATGAATTTTCTACCAAAAGGGATAGAGCTTCAATAAAATACATAAATTTTCAACTAAAAAAGATAAATTCACAAATCAAAAATAGAATAGTTCAACTTGCAGTTTAAAAAGTAAATTTTAAACAAAAAAATGAGTTTTCCGCAAAATTAATTACTTTCAAACTAAAAATATAAATTTTCAAGCAAAAGTGGAATAGTTACATCTTCAGTTTAGAAAAAATTTAATTTTTAACTAAAACGAAACAAATTCCCAACTAAATCAAATAATTTTCAATGCCAATGATGAATTTTAAACAAAAAATACGAATTTTTGATAAAATGATATTTAAAAAAAAAATCGGAAATGCAAGTTGAAATTTGACTTCTTTTTCTTGAATGCCTAAACGTATTGATCACAGTTTAAAAATACACTCCAGCAAACTTATTTTTGTTGACACAACATTATCTATGCTATGTCATGGCTTTAGTTAGGTATAAATTTTTGATGATTTTAGTTTTGTAAAATTGGGTTTTCTTACTAATCATTTCAAGAAATGGTCTTCAATTTATTCAGAATATTAAAAATTATATAAAATAATATTTTGGTACACAGCAAGAAAGAATAATAAAAGATGTTACCTCACATTTCGAAATAAAATTACATTTTTTTCTGAATTAGAAAAGGGAATTCTGGTTTTAAATTTCTTTTTGAATTAAAATAGGGCGATTTTGTATTTTTAAGACTTTTATTGAGTTAGAAGAAAGAAAATTTGGGTTAGAATTTTTGCTCAATCGAAGGAAGAAATTTTTGTATTTTGAACATTATTAGTGACTTTATTGGGGTCAAATTTTGTATTCTCAACATTAATACAAAAAAATCTGTTTCCAAATATATCTAAAACACTTTTTAGTTGTGTTTTCAAGTCAAAAAATAAATGTCCAACTAAAGAAAGGAATTCTTAACTTAAATGATGAATCTTCAAACAAAAATATGAATTTTCAACAGAATAGGTAGTTGAATTTTTAACCCAAAAGATTATTTTTCTACCATAAAAGACTCATTTTCAACAAAGTACACGAATTTTCATATGAAAAATATCAATTTTCAACAAAAAAAATTAGAATAGTTAAAATATTAGAAATTTGAATGTTTAATACAAAAAATGAATTCTCAACAAAATAAATCAATTTTAAACTTGAAAGATAAATTTTTTACCAAAAGGATATAATTCCGATAAAATACATAAATTTTTAACTAAAAAAGATAAATTTACAAACCAAAAGTAGAATAGTTCAATTTGAAAAAAATTAATTTTCAACTAAAAAGAAATAAATTCCCAACCAAATAAATTAATTTGTAATGTCAACGATGACTTTTCAACCAAAAATATGAATTTTTGACAAAATGGTGAAATTTAAAAAAAAATCGAAAATGCAAGTTGAAATTTGACTTATTTTTGTTTTGAACACCCATAATGTATTACTCACAGTTTAAAAATACTTCCCAGCAAACTTATTTTTGTTGATACAACATTATCTATGCTATGTCAGGGCCTCAGATAGGTATAAATTATTGATGATAAAAAAGTTAAATTAATTTTAAAAATTTAGTTTTGTCAAATTGGAGTTTTTTCCTATTAATTTCAAACAAGTCTTGAGTTTATTCAGATTATTAAAAATTATATAAAATAATAAGTGGGTACACAGCAAGGAAGAATAATAAAAGATGTTACTTTACATTCTGAAGTGAACTAAATTTTTTTCTGAATTAGAAAAGCAAATTCTTGTTTTCAATTTCTTTTTGAATTGAAATAGGGTAATTTTGTATTATTAAGATTTTTTTTAGTTGGAAGAAAGGAAATTTGAGTTAAAATTTTTCTCTCACTTAAAAAAAGAAATTTTTTTATTTTTAACATTATCAGTGAGTTTATTGGGATCAGATTTTATATTTTCAACACTTGGATTAGGATGTGAAGGAAAATTTCTCCAGTTAAAATTTTTTTTCACTTGCAGGTTAAAAAATGAACTTACTATTTATTCGTAGAAAAATAAGCATTTGGTAGGTTTTGAGCGAATAGAATCTTCTGTTTGTTTATCTTTCAAATAATATCACAAATTATTATAGTATAAAATTTATTTCTGTATATTTTTAAACATTTTTAATAAAAGGGGAAACTGTAATTGTAAATGATTTTTTAATATTCTCTCTAAATTTGAATCAGTAACATATAAATTATTGTCAGTTACATTCTACTAATTGCTGTAGCGAGAATAATTATATATTTCTTAAACCTTTGTAATGTACATGATACTACACAAACGAATTCAATGCGAAAAATATTTTATTTATTCATATTCTTTGTGAAAAGTGAAACTTTATAATTATTTGAATAATGATAATATTAGAAAATTCATCTTTTTGCAGTTAAACTCAACTCTTTAGTTTAAAATAAACTTTTTATTTCAAAATTTGTATTTTCGTTTTGAAAATTTAACTGTTTTGCAGAAAATTTGTCTTTTTGCCGTAAAAATTCAACAATTTTGTTGAGATTTTTTTTCTTTTTTGACTGAAAACCGCTTCTTGTTCAAAAATTCATCTTTTTTGGTTAAAATACAACTGTTTGGTTGAAAATTAAGTTTTTCAACATAAAATTCAAATATTTCATTTTTTGTTGAAAATTGATCTCTTTAGTTGAAAATTCCTATTTTTTGGTAGAAAATTCGTATTTTTTGGTAGAAAATCAATCTTTCTGGTAGAAAATTTATCTTTGTGGTTTAAAAATTATTTTAGTTCAAGATTGATTATTTTAGTAAAGAATTTGTTTCTATTCCATTTTTCGTTGACAATTCATATTTTTCAGTTGAAAATACAACTATTTGAGTAAAAATTGATATTTTTTAGTCCGAAAATTAACTATTTGGTGGAAAACCCACCTATTTTGCAAAAAAATTCTTTTTTTTAAGCTTAAATTAACTAAAAATGTAACTATATTTAATTTTTGGCTGAATATTGATATTTTTTAGTTGAAAATTCATTTTTTTGGGGTTTGTTTTAAAATTCACCTTTTTTGGTTGAAAATTTAACTATTTTAATGTAAATACACATTTTTTTGAAGATTCATAATTTTAGTTGAAAAATAATAATTTTAGTTGAAAATTCATAATAGAAATTAACTTTTTTTACTCTAAATTAAACTATTACATTATTGGTTGGAAATTCAACTTTTCACGTTTATAATTCCACTATTAGTTCAAATTTTATCTTTTTTTTTGTTAAAAATTTAACTCTTTGGTTTTAAAAGCTCATGAATTATATTGATTTTTTTTTGTAGAAAATGAATCTATTTGTTTACAAAGTTTATACATTGTCGCTGCAGGTAAAAAAATTGTGGGTACCATTACAAAAATTTACCGGTACCAACAATAAGATTCTCCTGGAATAATTTAGAATGATTCAAGTTTTATTTAAAAAGATTAATTTTATGTTTTGAAGATTTAAAAATATGTCGAAAGGTTTTAAGAAAATACAATCTTTTTTCAAGATTCATGAAAATTTTTCAAATGATTTTTTATTTTAAAAAATTAATTGTATAAGAACATTAAAAAAGATTTCAGATTATATCTAATGAATGCGAAAAATTTGGAAAAAAAATTTAGAAGATCTTGAAGCAAATTTTTCAAATTTTCAATATTACAAAATTTCAGAAAAAAATCAAGTACGTTTGAGAAATATTTGCAGGTTCTGAAAACATTAAAAATTATTTGGGAACTTGTAATGACTTTACAACAATATAAAACAAAATCTAGACGTTGAAGATGTTGAGCAAAAAGTTCAGAAGCTTTCTAAGAATTTTAAAATGTTTCAAGATAACAACAAAATTTATTATCATTTTTGGAAAATTTTTAACTGATTTTTCATTTTGAAAAATGAATTTTAGGAGATAATTGATGAATATTTCAAGACATTTAAAATAATTTTCTAAAATTCCAAAAATAATGTAGAAGATTTTAAAGAAAGGATTAAGAAAATTTCAATGTAAATTACCTAGAGATAGGCTACATCATCGACTGTAGTAAGTATCTATGTCAGATTGCTACATTTACCTACTCAAGGTAATCTAAATTCATACTTTACCTACTGAAGGTAATTGAAATTCCTACTTTACCAACTGAAGGTAATATAGAGTCCTGCCTTATAGGATGTAGGTAATCTAGATTCCGTCACCAACGACTGGATGTATAGCGAAATTTCTACTTACGGATACCTCTACAGAGCGGAGACACCTCTGTTCACTGAGATTTTTCGTGATTCCCCGACCCAAGATATGAATTTTCCTTTACGAGACGGGCAGTAATGTAGGCCAAAACAACCAAATTTAAAAAAAAAATTGAAAATGGCTAGGGCTGAAAAGATGTTACTTTTTTCAAGCCAGAATTTTTTTTACATTGCCAAAACTGATATTTTCTAAGATTCAATTAATTTTTACTTGCAATTTTTTTGTATGACATGTATTCATTTGCACGGCAAAAGCAAGGCATAATTTCCTTAGATTTAGAAAAAAGAATTCTTCGACGATACATTTGTTTAAAATGATAGATTGCTTCTGCAGTACACTCTAAAGTCAGACAATACCTTTTTTAATTTTTATAAAAATTACCCAAATCTCAAAACTCACCGTGAGTTTCCCTTTCAGAGAGGTTTCAGTGTAGTTCAAATTTCTACCTCATCACCGGTCGGTAATGTAGGTTCCTGCAAAGTATCCGATTATTGTCGGTTAGGAATGAATCTACCTTACCGACTGGTGACACCTTAGCTCGGGCACAAACCATTATCGTCTGTCGGTAAATAAACAGTCTCTGGTTCACTGTCGTTTAGATCGGAACAGAACCGTGCCCCCGTACTCTCCTAGATATACTACTGATATATTTCTCTCAGCTAAGAAATGAGATTTACGTATTAAAAAAATCAGTGTTATTTTCACTGTTTGAAATTGAAGAATTTGGCATTATAAAACTTTAAGGTATAATCATTCTAAAAACGTTAAAGAACATTAAAAAATAAAGAAAAAACCAGAAAAAAATGATTTTAAATATTTAAACAATTCCGAACTTTATTTGAAAGTAAAATATTCTTAAATTAATATCTTGAAACTTAGGAAATAAAAATTAATCATTTTTAAGTTTTGCATAATGCTTTTTAAAATTCACTCATCTTTATCTAAAGTACAAAATTAATCATTTTAAAATCAATGACAAAGCATTTCCATTTAAAGGGGAACAACTTCATGCTTGATACAATTTTATAAAATGTCAAACTGACATACTAATGAACTGTCACATTTTGGCATGATAGAAAAAGTTGCGAACCAACTTTTTTCTAGTTTAGTTAATTTCATGTTTAAAAAACGAGTTAAACAGACTGAACTATAACATTCTTCAATATAAATCTAAGAAACAAATAATTATTCTGTCGTTATGAAAAGAAATTTTACTACTGAAATTTTTAATTTTATCCAAAGCATAAAATCGAAGGAAGACATTAATTAAAAATTTGTTGTTTTAAATTATAATTGTAAAGATATTCAAATATTTAAATAGTTGTATTGAAAAGATGTTTCCAATATTTACCTTGTTCGATGGGAATTATATTTAATGGGTTCAGCTTCAAAAATTCCAATAATCTGAAAATTCTTAATATAATCCAAAATAAGTAATATTTTAAATCACTATAAACATTTGAGAAGCACATTGGACTTCACAATTCACTAGCAATTTTGCAACTAATGCAGCGTGTAACTTGCAGTACTAACTTTTTGTACCAGTTGACCCTGAAACGTTTTGGTAAATCCACTTGAGTTTCCATTAAAGTTGAAAAAGTATATAAATACGGGATTAACTACTACTATTTTATTATATTTCTTGTTATGCTCTGTTTTCTTTCAGTTTTTCGATTTGAGGGGAAAAATAATTTTTAATACAAAATAAAAATTTCGAATTTGTTTCTT
This sequence comes from Andricus quercusramuli, assembly GCA_932178445.1. Classification (NCBI taxonomy): domain Eukaryota; kingdom Metazoa; phylum Arthropoda; class Insecta; order Hymenoptera; family Cynipidae; genus Andricus; species Andricus quercusramuli. Next base: position 30,066 of record CAKNXH010063630.1, on the reverse strand, counting down.
AGGTTCATTTATTACTTTATTTGTGAGGTTATTTATTTGTAAGCTGTAAGGAAAAATCAAAATTTCAACAAATTAATTAGTCCTCAACCAAATAGTTTAATTTCCAGTCAAAGAAATATGTTATTTTCAATCAAAAATTTTTTAATTCATCCAAAAAGAACAAATTTTCCAAATAATAGTTGGGTCCTCGACCAAAAATAAACTAATTTTCTACAAATTGTATTTTCAAAAAAAAAGATTAACTATTTTCCAGAAGACACAAATTTCCCACGAAACAATTTAATTTTTAAATCAGAAAATATCAATTTTAAACAAAAAAGTTCTCAACCAAATAGTTAAATTTTCAACCAAAGACATGAATTTTTCAGCAAGAAGATTAATTTTCTACAAAGAAAATTAATTTTCAACTAAAAAGATGAATCTTCAATCAAAAATGAAATAATGAAATTCTCAGATCAAATATTAATTTCCAACAACAACAACAAAAAACCGATTTTTCAACAAAATATTTAAATTTTCAAACAAAGAGGTGAAACTTTAAAAAATTGCTTCTTAACAAAGTAGTTCAACTTTTAAACAAAATTAGTTGCATTTTCAATAATAAAAAATGAAGTATTTTTAATTATAAATTACAAAAATTGAATTCTTCTAAAAAGACGAACTTTGAACAAAATACTTGAATCCTCAGCCAAAAAGTACTGTAACTTAAACCAAACATTTTCAATTTTCATACAAAATATGAAATTTCTACGAAAAGGGATGAATGTTGAAACCAAAGAGATAATTTTGGAAATCTTTTGTGATGTTTTAATATCTTTTGAATATTCTCCTTAAATTTTTTTTTCAAAATAAAGAATCGCTTTACTCACTCATTTGGAAATTTGCGATTTACAAAATTCTATTAATTTTTTTAGACAGGGTAATATTAAATTTAATTCATGGTAAGAAAAAGTTGTATATTATTTCTTTGTTACTCAAGTTCTGGAAAAAAATACAACTTATGAAATATAGTCCTTGAGGTGCCGCATATCGATTGGTGAATAGAGGCCTTAAAATTAAACGAAACAATACAATCACTTGTGTTAAAAGTACAATAGAATAACTTTTCTCTTTGAAAATAGTCAAGGTGAAAGTTGATTTTTTTATCGTAAAACCTTCCATTCTTATTTATTAGGATAATTCATTTTATAAAGCAAAAAAAAATATTTTCGAAACTGAATACACATACTAGGCTAAGTTAAACCTTTTGGTCAAAAAATTTTTTTTCAATTAAAAATTGGATATTATTCAGAGGTCTGTTATTGAAGTTTGATATTTTTATTGAATTTTGTTTTTATTTTAATTTTCTCAGTGTCTTGAATGTGCATGTGTATTAGATTTTTATCTATACCTATATAGAATAAGCTCCTTTTACAGTACCATCATTGTGAATAATAATATAAAAAATTTTCAACCCATTTTTAAGGAAAAAATAATTTTATTTACATGTTTCACATTTTTTTCATGAGAATTTGACATACGGCTTGCCAATTACAAAAAAAAACAATAAATAAATTTAAAGATAATCAATCGTGAACTAAAATATATCAATTTTAAGATACAAAGATCAATTTTCAAGCAAGAAAATTAATTTTCTACTGAAAATACAAATTTTCTACCAAAAACTAGGAATTTTCAACTAAAAAAGATCAATTTTCAACAAAAAATGAAATACATCAATTTTAAGTTAAAAAACCTGATTTTCAACGGAACAATTGTATTTTCAAGCAAAAAGATTAATTTTCAACAAATGAGGGGAATTTGTAAACAAGGTGACTTTTGGACAAAATTGTCGAATTTCAAGAAAATCATTAAACTTTCATCCTCTTGATAAAATTTTTTTAAATTTCAATAATTCAGTTTGCATTCAGGTGGGAAAACGTGAAAAAGGGGAATAGGGAAAATACTGTGAACCCTATGCGATAAATAAATAGGAATTTTGAATTATCAACTTTTTTATAATTTGAGCTGCTATATTAAATCGACCATTTTGAATTTTGAAAATCTGACTCAAAATGCGGAATCAGCGACCCTGAAATTCTCCATATTTCCGTAATTGTCACTCATTTTTACCAACATTTAGGACCTTTTTTATCATTTGAGTGGCTATATTGAATCGATCATTTTGAATTTTAAAACTCTTACTTCAGATTTGTAATCAGTAATGTGATGAAAATAACAAAAAATATGTTGCACCTTCCAAAATTTGATACACATAAACTGTGCATCCATCATTTTCATTTTTTTTTAAACTACCCGACATTGGTCGCTTATACTGACCCCGCCATTTTGAATTTTAAAATTACAGCAGCAATTATTTTTACTAGGAATTTGAAGCTGTTACAGATTTGCAACGTCGTTCTTGCTAATGTCTCCCCCTGTGCATCGGCGTTAATTAATCAACAATTTTTTGCCAAAAATGCCAACTTCAACATAGATTTTCAAGGTAAATTTTTTGTCTTTCATTTCCACTACAATTTTCCTACATTTGTAAAGGATTCATCTGTGATTTAAAAAAAAAGACTGATCCCTCGAGGTTATTCCAATTTAAAGTTCTATTGGCGTGAAAATAATGCTCTTTTTTTAAATTATTAAATATGTATATCAATATTTTATGATAAATAATCATTTCAGAATTAATTAAATTAATTTTCAGATCACAAAATAGTTTTTTAGAGACAAATGTAAATTAATTATTTGATTTTACCCTTCACAAATAAATTATAGATTTCAAATTCAAAGGAAAGTATACCTTTATTCACAAATGAAAAATTAAAATAATTCGTAATATTTGTTTGCAATTTATAATTGTTATATATTGTAAACAATTTATTTGCATTATTAATAATTGTAATTAAGCGCGCGATCAACATCCAATGAGGCTGCTGGTGCGACGCACGCGCAGTGCGGTTGGGAGCGGAATGTGTTTCGAGCTGCTATGAGCGCTATGAGCAGGGATGGGTACGTATAATACATCACGTATATTACATGGTTTTCGACATGTATATTACTACGTATATTACGTCCTTAGTTTTCTACAAATGTATTTTACATTTACTCACGTGACTATATGGGCGGGATTTTTGAATTCGTTATTCTAAAAATACCCAATTGACTTACAGAAACAACTAATATTGAACAATTAATTAATTATTCGTAATTATTCATCACATTCCCGAACAAATCAGTTAAAAAAAATAATATACATATTTATTATACATGTTTATCGTACTTTATCATCCGAAACGTTTTCGTACATGTAGAACACAAGCAAAAGTAAGAAAACATGGTATCCTAACATATAAGTAATCGTTTGCGCGCTTGTCAACTAATGTTTTCTCATTATAAGAAAAAAAAGAAACGAGGCGGTAGACCAAAACATAATTCGTGGGCTGATTTGTCATTTCTTCCCTGGCGGACCGGCCGAACGCAAACATTACGCTGCAGCGTAACGGTAAAGTAATGTTAAAGTAATGGTAAAGTAATATGGCATTATAATTAATAAAGGAAACAAAATTAATATGTAAACTGTTGCAATTATAATAAAACGTTGAAATTTACGTTCAACGGTCATGCCGCAATTGCAACAAGTTGCTTTTGCAGCATTAAAAAATAAAAAAACATAGTGACCGTCATTGCAGTCGGGCCCCTGCATATTGGCAACCCGCTAACGTGGCTTTGAGTGGGTTGCCAGTCTGCAGGGACCCGACTTGAATGACAGCCACTTTGTTTTCTTATTTTTTAACGCTGAGAAAGCAACTTGTTGCAATTACGGCATGACCATTTAATGTAAATTTTAACGTTTTATTATAATTGCAACAATTTACATATTAATTTTGTTTCCTTTATTAATTATAATGCCATATTACTTTAGCATTACTTTACCATTACTTTACCGTTACGCTGTAGGGTAATGTTTGCATTCGGCCGGTCCGCCAGTTACGAAAAAAGAAGACTCTTTATAAGAGGTTATGTCAATTGTTCAAATCTGTCAAATGCAGTCCCGCACGCGTAAATTACGTCCGACATCTTTGATATGTATTATACATAGTTTTCTACAATTTTCTACGTATATTACGTCGTTTATGTATTATACGTAGAAAACCTCGAGTGACATGTCACAACCCATCTCTGCTCTAGAGTCTAGATCTAGGAGAAAAGCAGGGATGTGCAGTTACGCGTAGCTGGAAGTTTATTACGTATAAAACCTAAAGGAGGCATTTGACGTAAAATACCTCATGTATGTAAAATACGAGTGTAATAATAATAGTTATAATAATAATAATAATTCTGATTGGCTGTCTAATTCAAGGTTTTCATTCAGTGGCCCCAGATTTGGCATGTTGAGCTACTGCGCTTGCCCGGCGCAGCGGTCCTCATTGGTCGCTGTTGGCGCGCGATTTCAACCAGGTATAATTGACAATTATTGAAATTGAAGTAGAGAATTATTATCAATTGCACATTAATATTTATATTCCAATGAAAAAGGTTTTTGAATAAAAAAATGGTTATTTGAAGATTGAAAAATACTTATTTGCAATATTTTTGAATATAAGTTAGTCTTTGCAACTGAAAAAATAAACTATTAACTACAAAATATACGCATTATTCTTTTTTTATAACCTTACATCACAAATTACGTGATTTCTAATATTAACGTGCAATTTATAATAATTATCTACTTTAATTTCAATAATTGTTAATTATACCCGGTTTAAATCGGGCGCCAACAGCGACCAATGAGGACCGCTGCGTCGGACAAGCGCAGTAGCTCAACATGCCAAAGTTTTGGCCACTGTTTTTATTTCCCGTCGCAGAGATGGCGCCCTCATATAGAGAACAATATGTAATTTACATCATGTAGAAAACTGATGACGTAAAATATACTGCGTGCTGTTGGCTAGTCGTGGGTGTGGTGAGCCCACACTTGTAGTTATTTACAAGAAACTATCCACCTAGAAACACTACCCGAATCGGGTAGTGTCACGCCCTCCCCCGCTCCCCCCCCCCCCTTCCCGGAAAGGGAAATGGCATAATGGTATACATGTATTACATGTAATAATTGCACTATTCTTATACGCGAACACGGAGCAATATTTTCAGACATCGGTATTAACCGGCACCGCATCTTTTTTAAACAAAGACAATGCGAAACCCACGATGTGACGAAACTGCTGATCATGGACGCAAGCTAAAGGCCTTTTCAATTTGCATACCTCTGCTTGCCTGCAGTGAGACAGCCTCTCTCATTTCGCTCACATGGACTTGGCCAATGAGGTACTTGCTGACAACTGCAAGCGAATACGTGATTGGTCAAATTTCATTCAAAACAAACTTATGTAAGACACTACAAAAATTTTTTAAACACATTTTCGGAAAAAAACTTCAGATTTTCATAGAATTTCTTCAAATTCTGCAAAAATCCGCAGGCTAGTCAGTTTTTCCTCAAGTATGAAGAAAAATCTCCCAATATAACAGCACTGATAAGGAGAACAAAGTAATTAGAGTTTGAAAGGCGGTAACTTACGTCATGTTTTATGTGTTGTTTTTGGTGTAGTATATCTATTCAAGCCATAGTAGAGAAAACAATTTATAAAAATAAGCCTAATAGTTTAAGGAAATAGCAAAATGTTATTTTATTCATTTCCATTCAAAGTTTCTACAGTTTTAATGAAATCGTATTAAAAATGAAACATTTAAGAAAATAAATATGTATTAAATACGAAATTTATTTTCATTTCATTTAAACCATTTTTCAAATTGTTAAAATAAAATATTTAAAAAATTACATTTTATTCACAATTAATACGTGATTTATTTATTTAAATTAGTTGAAACGATTTGCTTTGAAACACAAAGGATTCTGTTAAATGTGTAAATTTAATACTTAATAGTTTTCTTTCATATTTCGAATTTTCCAGCCCTACACAGAAAAAACTGGGGTTTCTATTAGAACAAATTTTTTGTTCAAAAGGAGCTGCAACAAAAAGGAACCTCTCTTCTCGAAAAGGAACCCAAAATGATAAATGGTTTCTAAATGAACCCAAGTGTGAATTCAAATGGTTCTAATAGAGCCTTTTTCTCACTTCTGTCTTGACTGACTTCAAAGATTGCACAAGTTAATGATGCACATTATGCTTTATAATTTGAATTAAATATTATTGCATTGGAAAAAAATTAATGAAGAAATGATGAAATGTGACCGTTTTTAAGGTTGTGTTGCAAATCGGAAGTTTTCCACTGCGCATGCACAAGAAGCGCGGGACTATTCAAAATGATATAATATAATAATAATAATAATAAATCTTTATTGAGTTCGTAACAAGAAGGATATGTACATGGCAGACAGAGTTAAAATAAGAACCCAAAGGGCGAGGTACAGCTTAAAGCTGCTTTCAAACCTAACCCTAATATACACTTGCAATATTAGGTTAATATAAAATTTTTTCAAGAAGCTAGGTATTTCTATAATTCAATTTAATTTGTTTTAAATAAGAATAAAAAAGTTTTGTTAACATTTATCTGTGTGACTATTCGTAGTATTTATTGATTTCAAATAGGACCGCACTTCTCGGCACATGCGCAGTTGATATAAACAAACTAAAAAGGAACCCTTAATAAGAGTTCCTTTAGAGCCTAAGTTCAAAATTATCCCAAGTTTCACTTGAGCCGCAACATTACTGCGATCCCTCAGTTTTTCTGTGCAATGTTTGAAACTTTGGAAACTTCGAAACGTTTACAAAGTTTCACGTAACTTTTCATTAGGTCAAAATTTCAAGAAACTTTACAACGCTATTCCTCATAGGCCAGGCAGGAAGGAAGGGTTTTATCCGTGAATTTATAAAGGAAAAAATATGGCAGCTGCGTATGCATATTCACATCGCGCGCGGCGCTTCGCGCCAAGTTTGAGCCCGCCTAAGGCGCGCGTACGCTCAATGGGTACATTTAAACAACATTTTTTCCAATATCATAAATATTGTAACATAAATCGAAAACTGTGATCTAAACCCCTGAGGAACTGCAGTCATAAATTGAACTGAAATTGTTTTTAAAGAAGGTTCTTAAAGCACCTGTGGCTTTGACGATTACATTCTCATTGCGAGACTTGCGCTTCGCGCTCGATAATTAGTTTACAGAGTCAGTTTTCTTTGAAAAATAAAACGATCTAGACAAAATTGAACAGCGTAAAAGAAGTAGGTATGTTTTTCAATAATGATAATAAAAAAACTTTTTTTTTTAATCCACTAAACAGAGACATGAAGGATTAACCGATTAAGCCCTGGACTTTGATTCTGTTTGTTCAAACTTCAGTTCTAGAAAAATGCGACTATGATTAAATAATCTAGATTATTTTCAATTTGTGTTTAATTGAAAAATTTCATTAAGATAATTTGTAAATCTTGTTGAAATCTATTAAAAATAACACGTTTAACTCACAGATCTCTTAAAAACAAAAATTGCACATTCTTGAAAATGATCTAACTTTTTGAATGTTGGTCTAATTGAAGAATGTCATGAGAATAGTTTCGAAATATATTATATGTCTAGTAGAAATTTCGATTGATATTTCTTCATCCCCCAAAAAAATATTTTTACATCTTCATCCAGAGAAGGTACTGAACCCAAAAAACAGGTTTTTACGTATTGTCTGTATGTATGTATGTATGTATGTCTGACTGTGAGCACGATTAATTTCGAAAGTATTGACCAATTTGATTAGCCTTTGGTATACTCTTTCAGTCACACTTTAAATATCTAATTGATAAACTCAGAAAAACCCTAACTATCATAAGAGTCTTGAGAGGCGTGTGGTGGGGAGCCCACCCATACACTCTCATTACGATTTGTGACGCCCTCATTAGAAGTTGTTTAGACTACGGTTCTCATATTTATACATTCCAAAATCACAAATTCTTTGATAAACTAGAAAAAATTAGAAACCAAGTCCTGAGATTAGCCGTAGGCTACAGGACAAGTACCCCCCTAAATGTAATTTTTTGTAAAAAATTTTAAACCCCCCCCCCCCCCCCCCTTCAATTTCGATTCGGTTTTCTAGCAAAAAAATATATCGTAAAGATGTTCTCAAATCTCAATCACCCTCTAACAAACAAGCTTGAGGATCTATGGAATAGCATACATCAAAACAACCCTCATAGAATCACAGACATTTTTACTCATAGCTGCCTTTAATAAAACCCGGAATCTTATGCCCCAAATACGCAGATCTTTCCACCATCCCCTCTTTGAATTTCCATGCAGTGATCACACTTACTCTTCTCAAATCAATGTCGAAATAGGCTTTCTAACTCAAAATTCCCCTGACCCACCCTCTTTCTTCCAGAATGCTATTGAGGAGTTTGGAGACTCCTTGATTTTCTATACGGACGGCTCAAAGTCTCAAGACGGCAAGTCTGCGGGCTGCGCCTCGGTTTGCCCCGCTGGTCAATTTACACACTCATGGAAAATAAATTATTCTGCATCAATCTTTTCTGTAGAAGCAACAGCCATCCTATATACACTAGATTTCATTATAAAGCATAATTTTAAAAAAGTAGTTATTTTTACGGGGGTCATCCCGTCACACAGGATGACCCCCTTAAGAAAATGGATATATGTATTTTTAATCTTCACCTTTATTGTTCAGATATATCGATATGAATCGTTTCTGGCTAAAAATACTGTGATTTTCAATACAGTGTTAAAAATATGAGTAGGAATTGCCTGCGTGCAATCAAATATTTTTTTATTTAGTATACCAAAGACCAATTTCGAAAAAAGATAGAAAACTGGTATTATTGTAGTCAGCTTTTTTTTTTAATCTTAGAGGTACTTTAAGAACACTTTATATCTTCAGTTTAAAAATATCATATTATTTAGTTTAAATAAAAATCTCCACTGAATGTTACACATGAGAAAAGTTTTTGAAATAAATAATTATTGTTTATTTGATTTAATTATTTATATTTATTCAAATGTAATCATTTTATTTTTTGAAGTTTTTGCAGTATTGCAAGAAAATTATACGGAGTGTTCTGGAAATTTTCTAAATTTATTATTTTAATGATCACAAAGTTTTCCATATTTTGAATGTACCTAAATGGCGCTGTTTATAATTTCTTTTATAAGCGCCAATGTTATCTCATTACTGAATTTTTGAGATGTTACACGGTTATCGACAACTGTGAATGAATGTTCAAGACTTTATAGTTAATTTTCGATCATTTGGTATATTATTTTCAATAAAAAATATTTTAAAAATATACCAAATGATCGAAAACCAACTCTAACATCGTGAACAATATCTGATTACTTTTTAAAATAACAAAAAAGCATTATAATTGAATATTCTTATAAATTCTCAATAAATTCTTGAAGCTCTGGTAACACGCCGGTCTGTTACTGGTAATATTACCCGATTTGAAATTACCGAGAATTTAAAAACTCTAGTCCTCGGCGTGCAGACATCTTGCCAACTGACGTCACAACTAGAACACCAATCAATTTGCTGGTGCGACGCATGCGCAGTGGGGTTAGGGAGCCAATTGTGCGCGCGTGCAAATATATTGCGCAGCGTCTCATGTCTCTTCAACCTTCACGTTGTTCTTGTTGAACGTTTTCAAACGTGCTTTTCGATTCCTCAGTGAAGCGATTTATAATTATAATCGCTGAGAGGTTACGATTTAATTTTGCAAAAAGTTCAAGAAGTATTCCAATAAACTTTAAAATGGTGAGTTTCATCAAAATTTTAATTCATAAAGGAAATGCGGGAAATGCTACACGCGTACCGAATTTGAGGTTATGCTATCCACGTGGATTTGGTATTATTTATAATTAACGAAATATTTCTTTTTTAAATTATAGAAATTCACTTTTAATAGCATTATTATTAGAATTAATTGACTTTTTAATTACTATTATATATTTTCCTATATTTTTGAATATTTTCCAATACCAAACTCCAAAATTTCAAACTCACAAGGCTCATTTTGTTTCCAATTTTTTCCCAAAAATCGGGTATTTTTTTATCTTGCATAAAGTGATTCGTTACTTTTGAATCCTTGCGACATTCACAAATCGTATTGAACTTCTAATTGACAAAAATTCTATAAGTTTGATATAAAATAGGCTCCACGTAATTTGTAACCTCAAACCAAATCAATGAAAATCTAAAAAATTGACCGTTTTGTGTTTTCCCCATTGTTTATGAAATATTTCTGTAAAAAATGTGAAATAAGTATTTAGAGGTATTTGTTGTTGATTTATTATTGAAGAAAATCAATTAAGGATGTTCCAGGTGTACACATAACCTCTAAATTTAATAATCCATCTCTAAAGTAGTGAAAGTTGTTTATAAAAGCGAGAAAGACATTGTTATATATTATAAAATTTGAAAGAGAATATAAGAGTTTTTTTAATAGCTTAATATATTTGTGTTTTTTTCTCTTTCGGTTTATTGATAACAATCGTAATTGTTATTCAGTCTTTATCATTGTCGGCTTATTTTGTTCCTAAAAAGATTCTCTACAATTCTATTCGTGTTAGTATTATTAAGAATAAGCCAGAGAGTTATTTTAAAAGATTATTAACAATTTGTTTTGTATAAATTTGTGTAAAACTTAACTTGTAATGAAACTCCAGGAATTGAATTGTAGTGAATCTTTTTAAAATCAAAATTAGAATTATGTTAAGCAAAAAAACAGGGTTACAAATAACTCTCTAAATAAAAATTACATTCAATTATTTCTTAAGTATAATTAGATTGTTTTGTGTCAGATTAATTATGTTATAACGAACAAAGTTCCTATTTTTGTAGATTTTATGAACCATTGTAAAGATTACAGACTTCACACTCTTTTTCCTTCATTACCCTTTTTTAAATAATTCTTTTTTTCCCCTGTTTTCAAGAAAACTCGTTTTCGCGTAAAAACGAATTGAATTAACTGAACCCGATAAGAAAATCAAGCTATTTTTCGTAAAAATGTCTACTATTTAGTTGAAAACTAATTTATATTGCTGTAAATCATCTTTATTTGTACTTGGTTAAAATTGAACTGTTTCGATGAAAAGCTAACTTTTCTAGCTGAAAATTAAATACGGCACTTGTAGACGATTCCTCTTTTTGGCTTAAAAATTCAACTATTTGGCTAATTTTTAAAGTGTAATCTGTTTCGTTTGAAAATTCGACCATTTAGTTGAAAGTTTAATTATTATGTTCAAAAATCATTTTTTTTTTTTTTCGAAAGTTCAACTGTTTTGTTGTACATTCGTCTTTTCGAATAGAAAATGCGTTCTTTTGGATTAAAAATTAATCTGTTTTGGTAGAAAAGTAATCGTTTTTGTCTAAAAATAAACTTTTGTTATGAAAGTTCTTTTTTTGGGTTAAAAATTCAATAATTTTGTAGAAAATTGGTTTTTTTATTTTAAAAATAGTTTCTTGAAATGAAATTGTAGCAATTCCATTTTTGGTTCAAAGTTGATCTTTTTTATTTTGAAAATTCAACTATTTGGTTCAAAATGTATGTAATTTGTTAAAAATTCGACCTTTTTTATAGAAAATTATTCTTCTTTAAAATTCGATAGCAGGAATGCAATTTTCTTCTATTATTGACTAAAAAATCTTTTTTGTTTGAAAACTCAACTCTTGTTGAAAATTTGTGTTTTCGGATTAAAGATTTGAATGTTTTGTAGAAAATTTAAATTTTCTTTTGAAAATTGGACAGTTTGGTAGAGAATTCAACTAATTGGTCGAATTTTGAACTACTTTGTTAAAAATTCATAATTTTAGTTGTAAGTTTTTGTTTGTTGAAAACTAGGTTTTTTAGTGAAAATTTTAATGTTTGGTTGAAAATGAACTTTTTACTTGAAAATTTATATTTTCGTGTTGAAAAATCAACTGTATTGTAGACAAATTTTCTTTCAGGCTTCCAAATTCAACAATTTGGGAGAAAATTCGGTTTTTTTCAATTAAAAATTAACTTTATGAAACGAAAATATAACTATTCGATTTTTGGTTAAAAACTGATGTTCTTAATTCAATAATTCAACTATTTTGTTAAAAAATTATCTTATTTTTTTGATTGAGTCATATTCACACATTTAAAAAAAGTTAAATATGTCGAAACTGAAATTTATTAAGCTTAAATCAAATAAACCTTTTTTTATTTTGCTTTTTCGGGAAAAATTTTTGTCGTAAGTTAGGATTTTTGGGATTTCATATCTTTTTTGCGATTTTGGAACGTTATAAACACCAAGAAAAAAAATGTTTCCCATGACTAAAAAATAATAACATGTTTCTTTGGTTCAAGCTGACCCAATTTCAGGTTCGAATCAATCCAAAAACATTTTTTTGTATATTTTCAAAACATTTTTAATGATGCAACCTTTTTTTTATTTAGAAAAAATTTTAATTGTAAATTTAAGAAAGAGAATAGAAGATTAAAAATTTATTTTCTTTACTTGTTTTGGATGTTAACCTAGAAATTGTTATCCCTCAGCTCAAACGATTTGATTAATTTTCAGCATTTTTACTTCGCTCTACCGAAGAGTTCATTATTAAATTTACATTGAAAGTATTAATTATAGTAAGGATGAAATTACAAATCTTGAAAATAAATATGTATGAGAACGATGTTGAATCCAATTTTTCAAAATAAATCTTTAAAGGCAGAAATCATTGAAAAATCATTAAAAATTATTTAAAAATATAACATGGCTTACAAAAAGATTGTTTGTTCTTTTCGACATATGAAAATGAATGCCTAATCTTTTCCCTATTTTCCCCTTTCTCGTTAGAAAATCACCCTATTTCCCCTTTTTTGAGCTCCTGTTGCGCTGTTCTCCCTGTTATTATATTAATTAATTTTTTTCAGACGGAAGAAGTAAATCCGAAGGCCTATCCTCTGGCTGATGCGACTTTAACAGCCAAAATATTAAACCTCGTGCAACAGGCTATGAATTACAAGCAACTGCGCAAGGGGGCAAACGAAGCTACAAAAACTTTGAATCGAGGTCTCTCAGAATTCATCGTCATGGCAGCAGACGCAACACCTTTGGAAATTTTGCTCCATCTGCCACTTCTCTGTGAAGACAAGAATGTTCCGTACGTTTTCGTCCGGAGCAAACAAGCTCTTGGTCGTGCCTGTGGAGTTTCTAGGCCAGTTGTTGCCTGTTCAGTCACAGTGAACGAAGGCTCGCAATTGAAGCCACAGATTCAAGCTATCCAGCTAGAAATCGAGCGACTTTTAGTTTAAGCTTTCCGTGTACCTGATGTTTGCGATTCTCATTCCATTGACTTCCAATTTTATCATTGAACGAGTAAAGTCAATTCTACACACAATTTCATCAGAGGGTTTGATACTACATTTTTTCTACTTTTCTTTTTTTTCTTCTCTGTAAACTTTGTCAAAATACTGGGCTTTAAAAAGATAACTATCTGATTTTAGTTAGATTTAAATCCAATTATGTTTTCATATTTAGTTTGTAAAGTATGCCGTTTTCGAATCTGAAATGTATCGCCTTTTTCTATTTCACAGATGTGATTTGTAAATAAACAGATATTAATTGAATTCAACTTTATTTTCTTTTAAATTTGAGCGGGGATTCAAGCAATCTTCGTACAATTTGTTAGCCCAATGCTTAGATTTTCCTATAATTTTTTCGCGATTGCAGGAAGTAATACGTTAAATATTGAAATTTAGGGTCAAGAAGTCAAGTTTTTCCAGGTCTCCTTTTTTTACATCAAATAATGAAATAATCATTTGTTATCCATGTAAAAAATGAGCTATTTCATTTTTTATTGGTCAATAATTCTCAAAAAGGCAGAACCATAAATCTCTAGATCTCTTGAAGTACTCAAAATCATTGTGAAATCTTGAAATTTCTGTTAAATCTTCTGGAATCTTTTCAAATTTTTGTAAAATATTTGAAATCTTTAAAAATCCTTGAAACCTTTGAAATTTGTTAAAATTTTTTAGAAATCTTTGAAATATTTGTGAAAGCTTTCTTTAATCTCTGTTTGTGAAATCTTTCGTATTCGTTTGAAGTCATAGAAATCTTTGAAATGTTATGAAACGTTTAGAATTCTTGTATTATTTTGATATCTTTATGAAATTTCTATGAAATCTTTTGTATTCATTAAAAATCATAACAATATTTTCAATCTGTGTGAAATCTTTTGAAATCTGAAAAATCTAGTTTAATATAACCTTTGAAATCTTTTGAACGTTTTAATCTTTATGGAATGTTCGAAATCTTTGGGAATTTGTTGTGAAATGTTTAAAATCTTTTTAAATGTTTGTGAAATTTTTCTCACATCTTTGTTTGTGAAATCTTTTTTATTCGTTGACATCAGTGAATTAATAGTGAAATCTTTACAAATCTTCTAAAATGTTTTTAAACCTTTTGAAATCATTTCAAATCTTCGAAATATTTTAAAATCTTAGAAGTCTGGTGTACTGTAAACGTTTTAAAATCTTTGAAATCCTTTAAATTTTTGTAAAATGTTCAAAATCCTTTTAATTATTATAAAATCTTTGAAATATTTTGAAACAATTAAAATCGAAATTTTCAACTAATAATTTTTATAATTTGTAAGTTGAAAGTCACAAAAAAATGTATACTTGTAACAATCTATATTAGCGGAGACGAAATTAAAAACTTACAGAATTATTCACAATATCAGGGTGGCGATTCGGCGGACGATTTCAAATTCCCGTCAAGTTTTAATTTTTAACAAAAAAAAACGGGTTTTCAACAAAATAGTTAAACTTTCAACCGGAGTGACGAATTTTCACATAAAATTATAAATCTTCAACTAGAATAGATCAATTTTAAACCAAAAAGATGAATACTGAACTGGAACACTTGAATTTTCAACCAAACAGATGCATTTTTAAACAAGATAAATTTTCGACCAAAAAATACAATTTTTCAATAAAATACATGAATTTTTAACCAAATAGGTGTTTTTTGAACTAAAAAAATAATATTTTTCAACCGAAAATGGAATACTAATATTTTTAGTTAAAAAAATTAATTTTAACCCAAACATAAGAGTTTTCAACTAAAACAATGAATCTTCAACTGAAATAGTTGATTTTTAAACCAGAAGAAGATTAATTTTCCACCAAAAAATGCAATTTTTTACAAAATACATAAATTTTCAATGAAATAATTTACTTTTTAATTAAAGAAGGCAAACAAATAAAAAACATTTAAAGGAAAAAAAAGTTTTCAATCAAAGAAATGAATTTTTAATTAAAACGATGAATCTTCAAAA
>CAKNXH010063630.1:0-14650 GCA_932178445.1 Andricus quercusramuli | reverse complement strand
ACTTTTTAATTAAGGAAGACAAGCAAATAAAAAACATTCAAAGGAAAAAAAAGTTTCCAATCCGAGAAATGAATTTTTAATTAAAATGATGAATCTTCAACAAAAAATTTAACAACCGAATTTAACCCTCAGCCAAATAATTTTATTTCCAACCCAAAAAATGAATATGTAATAGAAATGATAAATATTTAACTGGAATACTTGAATTTTTAACTGAATATAAGAATTTTTAAACAAGAAAATTAACTTTCAATTAAGAAGATAACTTTTTACAAAAAATATAATTTTTCTAAAAAAATACATGAACTTTGAACGAAATAGTTGAACTATTTTGTTTTAACTGAAAATTTAACTATTTTGTTGAAAATTTGATTTTTTTGTTGTTAAAATCATTTTTTTCATCATCATAATCTAGTTAAATATTCCATAATTTTAGTTGAAAATTCATCTCTTCGGTTGAAAATTTATGTATTTTGTTGAAAATTCGTATTTTTGGTTCAACATTGAACTATTTTAGTTGAAAATTCAACTCTTTTTGTTAAAAAATTCATTTTTTCACTGAAAATTTAAATATTTTGTTGAAAAATTTTTTTTTGTGTTGTAAACGTAACTAATCCAGTTGTATATTCTACAGTTTTAGTTAACAATTCATCTCTTTTGGTTGTAGATTACTTTTTTCACTGTAATTTTAACCATTCAGTTTTTGGTTAAATATTTCTCTTGTTTAGATAAATATTTGTCTTTTTTGGTAGAACAATCAATCTTTCTGGTTTAAAATTTTAGTTGAAAATTCGTCATTTTTGGTAGAATTTTTCAACTGAAAAATCAAATCTTGTTAGAAATGTAACTTTCTTGGTTGAATTCAAATGTTTTTGATTTAAAAAATGTATATTTTTTTAAATATCAAATATTACATTTTTCGTTGAGAATTCAGCTATATGTTTAAAAATATAAATTAATTTTTTTTAACTGAAAATTTAACTATTTTGTTGAAAACTCACTTTTTTTGTCGGAAATTAATTTTTTAAATTATAAATTTAACTGATCGAGTTAAATATTCCATAATTTTAGTTGAAAATTAATTCTTTTCTCTGAATATTAAATTTTTTGTTGAAAATTCGTCTTTTTTAAGTAGAAAATGCATCTTTTTAGTTTAAAATTAATTAATTCATCCTTTTAGTTAAGAATTCGTTTTTTTCTCGTTGAAAATTAATTTTTCATCTGATAATTTAACTATTCCGGTTAAAGATTCATCTTTTTATGTTAATTGAAAATTCATCTGTTTGGTTTGAGAATTGAAAAATGATCTTTTTGCATTTTTTTGTTTAAATGAAAATCTTTGAAGATTAAGGTTTATGCTGAAAATTGATATTTTTGGGTTGAAAATACAACTGTTTTACAGAAAATTCGTCTTTTGGTTTGAAAGTTCAGCAATTCTGATGAACTTTTTTATTCTTTCTAAACTGAAAAATCTTTATTGAAAATTTCACTATTTTGTTCAAAACTTATCTTTTTGGGTTTAAAAGTAAATTGTTTTCTAGGGCACTCGACTTTTTGTCTTGATAATTTAGCTACTTTGTCAAAATTTCAACTATTTTGTTAAAAATTCGTCTTTCTGGTTTACAAATTCATGTTTTCGAAGAAATTTCCTATTTTTTTAAATAAAAATATAACTATTTGGTTGAAAATTAATCTTCTTTTATTGAGGATTCTTCTTTTTTTTGTTAAAAAATTTAACTAATTGCTTAAATGTTTAACCACTTTGTTAAAAATTAATTTTCTGGTTCAAGATTCAGCCTTTTAGTCGAAAATTCGTTTTTTGTTGAAAATTAATTTTTTTAACCGAAAATTTAACTATTCCAGTTCAAGATTCATTTTATATCAGTTGAAAATTGATCTCTTTGGTTGAAAGTTTAACTAATTTGTTGAAAAATGGTCTTTTTGAATTTGGTTAAAAATATTTATGGAAAATTGGACTATTTTGTTGAAAATTCATCTTTTCGGGTTCAAAAATCAATTGTTTTTTAAAGCATTCGACTTTAATTTGAATATTTGAATTTGAATTTCAACTATTTGGTTAAAAATCAACTAATTTGTTGAAAATTCAATTATTTTGTTAAAAAGTCATCTTTTTTGGTGAAAATAATAAATTTGAAATTTTAATCTGCAACTTTGTTTATATTGCATTCTTAAATTATTTTGCATTCAATTATTTTCTTTAATTTTTTCTATCATGATTTCTATAATCGCGAAAAAATTACAGAAAAATCAGTATAGGCCTTTAACGGAATTTTCGTGGAATATTTTGGCTGTTTTATTATTTTCAAATGTTTCTATTTAAAAATTATAATCTATTTTATAACCATAATATTACATAATCTATAATCATAAATTAATAATTCACATTAAGAATTGAACATAAACTGAATATTTTAGAAACCAAAAAATAATTTTAAGAATTGCAATTTTTTTATAAAAAGGGAAGTGGTCTAAATAACTGTGAAATCTCTGGAAATATTTTGGAATCTGTGAAATATTTTTATTATTTTCAAAATGTTGAATATATATTCACGTTCGAAAAATGTTAAGTTTCTATTTAAAAATTTGTTTTTATAGCTTCAACCAATGATTCGTTATAAACAAATAAACACGACTTATCTTCGAATTTATTAAATTATTAATTTAATAGGAATTTTTCTAGAATATTAATGAATCACTCCTTATAAATTAAAGCTGCAAAATACCATAATTATAATAAAAAACTAAATCAAAAAACAAATCATAATTTTTAGAATTTCAATTTCCAATATAGCTTTCCCTTTTTTTTATAAAAATAGAAATTTTATTTTTGTAACATCAATAATTATAAAATACGCAATTTAAGAACCGTATCGTATAGTTTCCAGGTTGTTGAAAGTTTTATTAATCACGACTTTTTCACAAATATTTATTGTAATTTATGTAGTTTCTGGAATCCCCTAAAATTCCCTTATTTTCCTATCTTAAGTCCTTTATTTCTCCTAAAATATTCTCTAGGATAATTATTGTCGATCCCCAACTGCTAAATAATAAAGGATACGAAAATAGGAAAAATAAAACTTAATTTCCTCAGAAAATTTTATTGAAAAAAATCCATAAAGTCCTCTCAAAACTATAGTCTTAGCAATTCAACTTCGATCACATCTTACATTTTGTTTCATCCAATTTAGAAGTAATCTTCAAAATAAATTATAAATCTTAATTTAAATTCTTTTAGAAAGTAGGAAAGAAAGAAGCTTTTAATATTTAATATCAGTCAGACACTCAAAGCTTAACCTTTCGTGTTACAACTAAAACTCGAGACTAGCCACTTAATTAGTGTAAATTAATTAAAAATGCTTAATCTTACTCGTGCAAATGACACTACTACAAAAAACACAATATTTAGCAAAAAATTTAGAAACAAACAAAATAAATTATAATAAAATGAAAATGGTTTGTTAGATTCATGCTTTCAAGGACTTCAATCGTTTGTAAGACGAAATAAACATGTAATAATCCTAGCATGGCAAAGAAAAAGTTGCTATTATATCAAAACTAAATACAAAAACTGATATCAAAATACATAATCAGGAAATTAAGGAAGTGTTGCGATCTGCAAAATCAAATACGTAGAAAACTAACATACTTATTACTCAAAAAAGGGTAAAACTGTAATCGACCAATTACCATGCCATCCTATCAGTCGAAAGTTCTCCAACTGTTGTCGGAATTTTTCAAATTTCTGTTTCTGTTCTGAATCGTTCGGGAAGTTCCTAAACCAGGTTTTCAACTGTACCGCTAATTCTTTCTCGTTTGAAAATACGAGACTGTTTTCCTCATGCCTCACGAGCTCCGACAAACTGGAAATAAATAAATTCCATTTAGAGAAACCAAAACCAGGGGTCTACCCGATTGATGATTTTGAATTCTCAGTTAATTGTTAATTTTTCCCAGTTAATTATTAACTTTTGCCAGTCAATTTAGAAGATTTGAATGATTTCAAGATATTTTTATACATTTTAAAAGATTGCTGATTTGGACAGGGGCTTTCGTGAATAAATTACAATTCTGAATTTGAGAAGGGATTTTTTTAACGGAAATTCCCTGTTTCAAGTCAGAATTATATTTATTTACAACATTTTCGATTATAATTCAGAAATATGGTAATCCCCTTTCTCCAAAATTGGGAAAAGTTTCAAATTCTGACTTGGAACAGATATTGTTTTTGTAAATTTCCTTTTTATTAATCAGAATTAAAATGATTTTACAAAATTTCCCGTTCCATGTCAAAAATTACCTGTTCCAATACAAAATTATAATCCTTTAAGAAAATTTCCTGTTCCAGACTGAAAATTATCATTCTTTACGGGAATTGCCTGTTCCAAGTCACAAATTACAATTATTTCCTAAAATTCCCAGTTCCAAGTCAGAATTATGTTTACAAAATTTTCTATTATAATTCAGAAATATAGTAACACCCTTTTTCTGAAATTTGAAAGAGGAAATTTTCAAATTCTCACTTGGAACAGGGATTGTTTTTGTAAATTCCCTCTTTATAAATCACAATAAAAATTATTTTACTAAATTTCCTGTTCCATTTCAAAAATTACCTTTTCCAAGACAAAATTATAATTCTTTACGAAATTTCCTGCTCGAAATCAGAATTATATTTAATTACAAAATTTTCTATTATAATTCAGAAATACAGTAACTCCCGCTTTTCCAAAATTTAAAAGCGGGAAGTTTCAAATTCTGACTTGAAACAGATATTGTTTTTATTTTCCATTCTTCTAAATCAGAATTAAAATTATTTTCCAAAATTCCAGTTCGATGTCAAGAATTGCCTGTTCCAAGTCAAGATATAATTCTTTACGCGAATTACCTTTTCGAAAATGAAAATTATCATTCTTTACGGAAATTCCCTGTTCCAAAGTGAAAATTATAATTCTTTATGGAAATTCCCGTTTCGAAACTAAAAATTATAATTCTGTGAGGAAATTCCCTGTTCCAGGTCACAAATTACATTTATTTCTTAAAATTCCATATTCCAAGTTAGTATTAAATTTATTTACAAAATTATCTCAAATTTAGAAGAGGAAACTTTCAAATTCTAACAAAGACTGTTTTTGTAAATTCCCTTTTTATAAATTAGAATTAAAAATCAGAAAATTCTCTGACCTAATTCAGAAAATCATTTAATTTCATCAGACAATTTCCTGTTCAAACTAAAAATTATCATTTTTCCCAAAAATTCAAAAAAGATTAACTTTCAATTGAAACGTTGCATTTTTAACCAAAGAAGATACAATTTTTACCAAAAAAGATCAATTTTCAACCAGAAGAAATGAATCCCCAAACCAAAGACGAATTTGCAACAAGAGTTGAACTTTAAAAAAAAAAAACAAAAAAAATTGTATTATTTCGTTCAAAAATAAATTATTCTGTTGAAAATTCAACAACTCTATTAAAAAGCCATACTTCTTGGTGAAAAATTGAACTGTTTTCTTGAAAATTCGTCTTTTTTGATAGAAAATTCAACAATTTGATTGAAGTCTTCTTTCTTTCTTGACTAACAAATTTTTATGGGTTGGAAATTTAATTTTAATTTAATTTTTTTTTGAAAATTCATCTTTTTGGTTGAAAAATTCGTCTCTTTCTGTAGAAATTTCACCTTTTTTGGTTAAAAATACATCAATTTGGTAGAAAATATAAGTATTTAGTTGAAATTTTTATATTTTGTTCAAAATTCGTCTTTTTGGTAGAAAATCAATTTGTTTGTTAAAAATGGAACAATTTAGTTGGAAATAAATCTTTTTTGATTGAGGATTCAAGTATTTTGTTGAAATTTCAACTGCTTTGTGAAAAATTTGTCTTTTTGTCTTTACAATTGAACAAGCTGAAAAAATTAAACTATTTGGTACAAAATTAAACTTTTTTGTAGAAAATTCGTTGAAAATTTTTTTCTTTCTTGACTAACAAATTTTTTGGTTGAAAATTCATTTATTTGGTTAAAAATTTATTTATTTTGTTGAGGATTCACCTTTTTTGATAGAAAATTAATTTTTTTGGGTGAAAATTTAACTATTCTTTTTGGATGAAAAAAGATCTGTTTTAGTTTTAAAGTCCAGCTATTTACTTTTAAAAGTGTAGAAACAAAAAACTCGTCTGTTTTTGGTAGAAAATTAATTTTTTGTTTGGAAAATTCAACTACTTGGTTAATAATTTATGCCTTATGTTGAGAATTCATCTTTTTTGGTACGAATTTAATTTTCCGTGTTGAAATCTCATCTTTTTGTTTATAAATGCAAATGTTTGGTTAAAAATCAATCTGCTTTGGTTGAGGATTCAACTATTTTATTCAAAATACGTCCTTTTTTTGTTCAATTCAACTGTATTTTATTTGAAATAAAAATCTTTTCTTAGTTAAAATATCATCTATTACATTTTTGGTTGAGAATTCATGTTTTTTCGTTAAAAATTAAACTAGTTGGTTGAAAGTTGAACTACTTTGTTTAAATTTAATCAGCAAAATCGAAAAACTGTGTAAGACAATCAGATTTTCTTCTTTCTGATTCTCGACTAAACACTAAAAATAAAATAAAGTAAAAAAGTCGATTTGGCGATAAAAGAAAAAAAACCTGATTCTAAATAAAATGCTCGGGGTTTCCCCGATTTCTCAGTTCGCTCAGGGCTCGGAACTGCTCAAGCTTCAAAAAATAGTAAAATAGTAACCATACTTCTCTCAAAAAAGTAACCGGAAAGTAATAATAATGTGGCAAAAAAGTAACCAAAAAGACAGATTTTTGACCAAAAAAGACCAAGTTTCCACAAAAATTATGAATCTTCAACAAAAGAATGTATGTTTAAGAAAGTAGTTTAACTTTTAACAAAATGTTTGAATTTTTCTGACTAAAAAAGATGAATTCTTAACGAAAAATGTAATAGTTGATATAATAACAAAAAAGATTTTGATTTAATATAAAAAAAAGTTGAATTTTCAACCAGCAAATATGGATTTTTTATTTTAAAAAAAGTGATCTGTCAACCAAATAGCTGAATTTTCTACGAATACAGGGGAATCTTCAACCGAAAAAGACGAACTTTCAACAAAATAAGTACATTTCAAACCAAAAAGATCAGTTTTCAAATAAAATTATGTATTTTTAGACAAAAGGGTGATTTTCAATCCAGAAAATTAATTTCCTACCAAAAAAGACGAATTTTCAACTAAAATGATGAAGTTTCAACAAAAAAATAAAGTTTTAACAAAAACTGTTCAACTTTTATCCTAATTTCAACCAAAGAAGATAAATTGTCATCGAAAAATATAATATACCGTTCGATATTACAATAAAAATTTTAATTTTAAATTACTGACTAGCAATTTTAGCTAAATTGATTAATTAAATAATTCATTTTGTCACTTCGGGCAAAAAATGTAACCAAAATTAACCTTTTCATAAAATAAGTAACTTTTTAGTAACCGCGGATTAAAAAAGTAACCCGTCCCGAGCCCTGAATCTGCTAGACATCCTGTAATAATATTAATATTTTTGAAGATTACAGTTCGAAAAAAAAATGATTCTATAAACCCCGATATTATTCAATAAACAAATTACTAAACTTTAGTTTTTTTTTCAAAATTTATTTGAACTTGTCCCCTTGTAAGGACGAATTTTTAACCAGGAAGATTAATTTCTACCAAAAAAGACAAATTTTCAACTAAAAAATATCATTTTTCAACTAAAAATTAAATAGTGAAATTTTTATTTAAAACAATCAATGCTCAACCAAAGAATTTAATGTTCAACTAAAATAATGGACTATTCAACTGGAACCGTAACATTTTTATTTCGTTGAAAATTAATTTAAAAAAAAAAACAATTCAACTAAATAGTTGAAGTTTGAACTGGAATAGCTAAATTTTCAGTAAAAAAGAAAATAATTTTCAAAATAATAGCTTCTTCTTTACAAACTGTTTAATTTGTAAATGAACAAACATTTTCAACTAAAAAAGAGACATTTTCAACCAAACAGTTTACTTTTCGTCTATAAAAGATCATTTTTCGATAAAAAAATTGAATACTTAAATTTTCAGTTAAAAAATTAAAGTTCAACCAAAGAGATGAATAAAAATAAAATAAGATGATGGACTATTCAATAACATAAATTTAATTTACAGTTTAAAAAACTAATAATTTCCAATCGAATGAAAAATTAATATTCAAGAAAAAAGTAACATTTTTAAATAACCTGATGAATTTTGAAATAATATGATGAATCTTTAACTGGAATAGTTGAATTTTCAACAAAAAAGATTAATTTCTACCAAAAAGATTAATTTTCAACAACAAAATTTGTTAAAGAAAAATTGAAGTTATATTTTTAGTTTAAAAAATGAACAGATGAATTTTTAACTAAAGTGGGAAACATTTAACTGGAATAGTTACATTTGCAGTTTAAAACATTAATTTTTAATATAAAAACTAATTTTCAAACAAACAGTTACATTTGCGAAAAGGTGATGAATTTTCAACTAAAAAATGATGAATCTTTCATCGGAATAGTTGAATTTTAAACCAAAAAAATTACTTTTCGACTAAGAAGATTAACTTCTACCAAAAAACGAATTTTCATTTAAAAACGATACTTTTTCAACCAAAAATTGAACAGTTGAATTTTTAGTTTAAAAAATTAGTGTTCAACCAGAGATGAATTTTTAACTACAATTGCAGAATATTTAATTGGCATAGTGAAATTTTCACTTTAAAAAAAATAATTTAAAAAAAGACGAATTTTCAACAAAATAGTTGAAAACAGAAATATAAAGCTAATTTTACAAACGAAAAATCATTTTAATTCACATTTATATTGCAATTAAAAAAAATAAAAATAAGCACGTTCTCGGAAAAGTTCCCTGACTTAAAAAAAATTTCCTGAAATTTCAAAGTTTTCCCAGCTATATGAAAATTCCCTAACAATTTCAGGTTTTCCATGTACAGCAGGCACCCTGTATAATGATTAAAAGAATAAAGAAAGCCATTGTATTAAATGTGATTTCCTCCATTAAAAAAGCCACCCTGTAAGGATAATGAAATTGATATAAAATTTATATAATAATATAAATATATAAATATATAATATATATATATAAATAATATATATAAAAAAATATATAATATAAATATTTTTGCGGATTACCATTCAAAGTTGAAGGCACAAACAGGAAGACCACAACCAAACATGTCCACTACTTTCATCGGTAAATCTAAACCACTCGATGATTTGTGAAGACATACGCCTAGGTCTGCACTTCCTAAATGCGTAAAAATAAAAATATTAAAATCAATAAAATCTAATATTTGTACACTATGGTTTACTTGATATTTAAATTACCTAAAATCTTGGGATAGTCTTCGTTTTCAAGCCAGGGTGTGATGACAGTGATGTTTTTCCAGTTTTTTCGATCTATCAACGCAGTATAAAACTCTTTTAGCGGTCCTTTTCCGGTGATAACGCAAATCAGTTTTGGAAGTTTCAACACATTTTCGATGCAAGCAGCTTCGTACTCTAAAATTTAAAAATGGTGTGAGTAAACTTAATTAGACTTTTTAGTGATTTACTGTTATTTAAACATAAAGTGAATGCATTCGAAATATTTTTAATTCCTGGTGTTTTCCAGGTCAATTTTTTATTTCCCCGGTCTGAGGATTATACTTCTTTCTTAAATTTCCAAGTAATAACTCAGAATTTTAATTCTTTTGAAAAAATCACTGTTCCCAGTCAGCATTACATTTTTTTAGGAAAATTTCTAGTTCCAGATCTGAATTATAATTTATTTTTCGAAAATTCTCTGATCTAATTCAGAATTACATATAATTCAGTTGAAAAATTTCCTGCTTTAACTCAAAATGATAATTTGTTTGAAAATGTCCTGTTCTAAAACCGAATTATAATTATTCTTCTTGAAAATTTCCCGTTCAAAGACAAAATTATAATATTTTTAAAAAATTCACTGTTCCAAGTTAGAATTGTACTTTATTATACTTCTTTTTTTAAATCCACGCATGACCCCGAAATATAATTATTTTCGAAAATTCCCCATTCCAAGTCAGAATTATAATTCTGTTAGAAAATTTCCTCTACCAAGTCAGAATTACAATTCTTTTTTAAAATTCCTTGTTCCAGATCTGAATTATGATTTCTTTTTTCGAAAATTCCCAGATCTAATTCAGAATTACATATAATTGCTTCGGAAAATTTTCTGTTTGAACTCAAAATTATAATTTTTTTGAAAATTTCCTGTTCTAAAACCGAATTATGATTATTCTTTTCGGAAATTCCCCGTTTCAAGACAAAATTATAATTTGTTTGAAAAATTCACTGTTCCAAGTTAGAATTATAATTCTGTTCTAAAATCTCATCCTCCAAGATGAATTATAATTATTATTGAAAATTTCCTCTTCCAAATCAGAATTATTATAATTCTTTTGAAAAATTCCTTATTCCTGATCTGCATTATAATTTCTTTTTCGAAAATTCTCCGATCTAATTCAGAATTACATATAATTGCTTTGGAAAATGTCCTGTTTCAACTTAAAATCATAATTTTTCTCCAAAATTTCCTGTTCTAAAACCGAATAATAATTATTCTTTTCGAAAATTACCCGTTCAACATTATAATTCTTTTGGAAAATTCACTGTTCCCAGTAGGAATTATACTTCACTAAACTTATTTTTTAAATCCACGTATAACTCAGAATTATAATTCTTTTTGAAAAATATCCATACCAAGACAAAATTGTAATTCTTTCAGAAAATTCCCCGTTCCAAGACAAAATTATAATTCGTTCGAAAAATTCACTGTTCCAAGTCGGAATTATACTTTATTATTCATAATTATTTTTAAAATCCAGGTATAACTCAGAACTATAATACTTTTCGAAAATTCCAAGCTCTAAATCAGAATTCTTTTCTAAAATTCCACGATTAAAGTCAGAATTATAATTAAATTCGAAAATTTCTTCGTCCAAATCAGAATTATAATTCTTTTGGAAAATTCCCAGAACCAAAACAAAATAAAAATTTTTGTTGAAAATTCCCTATTCCAAATTAGAATCATAATTCTTCTCGAAAATTCTCCGTTCAAAGGCAAAATTATAATTCTGTTGAAAAATTCCCTAAACCAACTCAAAAATATCATTGTTTTCATAAATTCCGTGTTCCGAATCAAAATGATAATTCTTTTGAAAAATTCACTGTTCCAAGTCGGAATTATATATTATTATACGTCTTTTTTAAATCCACTTATAACTCCAAATTATAATTATCTTCGGAAATTCCCCATTCCAAGTCAAAATTATAATTCTTTTCGAAACTGTTCTCTTCCAAGTCGAAATAATATTTTTTTTGTAAAATGGCCTGAATCAAGACAAAATTTTTATTCTTTTGGAAAATTCACAGTCAGAATTATATTTTATTATACTTCTTTTAAAATGAAGGTATAACTAGAGTTATAATTCATTTGAAAAATTCACTGTTCCAAATCAAAAACTTACTTCCTTTTTAAATCTACGTACAACTCAGAATTAAAATTCTTTTCAAAAATTCACCGTACCAAGACAAAATTATAATTTTTTTGGAAAATTCACTGTTCCAAGTCAGAATGACAACTATTTTCGAAAATTTCCTCTTCCAGGTCGGAATTATAATTCTTTTGGAAAATTTCCGGAACCAACACAAAATTAAAATTCTTTTCAAAAATCCCCCGTTCCAAGACAAAATTATAATTCTTTCGGAAAATTCACTCTTCCAAGTTAGAATTACAATTCTTCTCGAAAATTTCCTCTTCTAAGTCAGAATTATAATTCCTTTGGAAAACTCCTCGTCCCAGATCTGAATTATAAATTTTTTCGAAAATTCTCTGATCCAATTCAGAATCACATATAATTGCTTCGGAAAATGTCCTATTCCAACTCAAAATTATAATTTTTCTCGAAAATTTGCTGTTCCCGGTCCAGAAGACATCCTGTTAATAGATTTCTTAAATTTACCTTCAAGTGCTGTTAAAAGAATGGAAAAATCCTCATCTATAGTCCAACTTGTACTCGATACAAGTAATGCTGGTCGGTCTGAGCGCATTTTAATATCACGGTTAGGTAAACTTTCCGTAAAAGCTGTACAAGAATCATTTTCGCCTCTAAATATTTCATACACGTCGCTGAGTATTACAAATAATGCGTGCTTCTCTTCCACTGTTATTGGTCGGAAACGTTCTGATGGACGATCATACAAAACTTTAGCTCTGCAAAATAAATATAAAAGTTATCATTTTTATCATGCTCTTGTAAAAATAGGGATAAAGATCAGGGGAGTTTCACAAAAAACATATAGCCTTTATTTTTTAATACAATCAATTCTATTGGATTTTAATAAATTTGACATTTTTACGACCAAAAAACAAATTTATATTAAAAAAACAAGATTTTTAATGAATAATAATAAAGTTTCTAAGAAAAATTATGAAAATCTACAACAGCAAATCACAATTTTAAGTTTTTTTTTTTTTTTTTCAGGAAAATACGAATTTCTATAAATATTTATGATTAATTACACCATTGTATGAAATTTAACGAAAATATACGTCTAGAAAAACCACATGTAGCTTTTCATAGTTTGTTTTTAGAAAATTACTAATTTCTACACACAATTATGAATCAATACAAAAATTCTCCAAGGAATGATAAGGAAAATTTTGCGACTTCAAAACGAAGGTTCAGTTTTTCATAATTTTTAACAGGTTTTTGTAGAAGATTAGGAATTTCTAAAAAAAAAGGAAAATTTGCAATTTTGAAAGCTATATTCATAGTTTTCCTTCGAAAATTACAAATTTCTACACACAATTATGATAACATACTATTTTCTAGGGAAAATAGAATAATCTGACACTTTTTTAATTCGGAAAATAACAAAAATGATTATATTTTTATTAGACATTTATGATTGCTTTCTACGAAAAAATTATTTCGAATCGGAAAAGCATTAAAAACTCGTCGAAATTTTCGTCCGAACAGTTAATTTTGAACCAAGAAAAAAAGAATTTTCAACAAAATAGTTAAATTTTCAACCAAAAAATACGAATTTTCAACTTAAATGACAAACCTTTAACAACAACAAAAAACGAATTTTAGCTGAATAATTGGATATTCAATTGAAAAAGATAAATTTTCAAGCAAAAATAAAATAGTTACATATTCAGTTAAAATAATAATTTTTAACTTCAAAACAAGAAACCAATTTTAAGCAAAGTGGTTGAATTTTCAACCAAACAAATAAATTTTGAACCAAAAATAAAATAGTTAAAACTTCAGTAAAAAAAATTAATTTTCAACCGAATGAAATAAATTTTCTACGAAGAAGATTAAATTTCTACCAAAAAAGATTAATTTTCAACAAAATACATGAATTTTTGATCAAATATTTTAATTTTTAAACGAATTTTCAACCTAATAGTTGAAATTTCAACTAAAGAACTATTTTTTTAACCAGAAAGATGAATTAGTAACCCAAAAAAAAACTAATATTCTACCAGATACGATGAATTTTCTAAGAACTAAAGGAATTCCCATGTATTACTTCAATTTTCAGCTAAGGAAGATAAATTTTCAACCAAACATGGAATAGTTAAATTTTCACAGAAAAAAATGTTTACTTTTCACCAAAAAAATTTAACTCAAAAAGATAAATTTTCAACCAAAAATGGAAGAATTAAAATTTCAGTTAAAACAATTAATTTTCAACAAAGAAAAAAGGAATCTTCAACAAAATAGTTAAATTTTCAATCAAAGTGATAAATCTTCGATAAAAAAAATGAACATTCAACAAAAAGTGTAATAGTTGATATTTCCGATAAAAAATATTTTAATTTTGAAGCAACAATAGTTGAATTAAACAAAACAAAAATGAATTTTTAATAATATTAATAATAATAATAATAGTTACATTTTCAACCAAAGGAATGAATTTTTAACTAATATGATGAACCTTTAACAACAAAAAATGAATTTTTAACCAAATAGTTGAATTTTCAATTAAAAAAGATGAATATTTAGGCAAAAATGGAATAGGTACATTTTCAATTTAAAAGAAGAATTTTTAACTAAAAAAATAATTTTAAACAATTTAGTGAAATTTTCGACTAAAGAAATGAATTTTGAAATAAACATAGTGTGGTGGAAATTTCTGTAAAAAAATTAAATTTTCAACCAAATAAAATTATTTTTCCACGAAAAAGTTCAATTTTCAGCCAAAAAGATTAAATTTCTACCAGAAAGATTAATTTTTAACAAGATACATGAATCTTCAAACAAATATTTGACTTTTTAAAGGAATTTTCAACCTAATAGTTAAATTTTTAACCAAAGAAATACTTTTCCAACCAGAAAGATGGATTAGTAACCAAAAAGGCTAATATTCTACCAGAAAGGATCAATTTTCTACAAAATACAGGAATTTTCAACTGAAGAATATAAATTTTCAACCAAACATGGAATAGTTTAATTTTCAGTTAAAATGTATTAATTTAAATAAAAAATTCAACAAAATAGTTAATTTTTTAACAAAAAAAAAA
>CAKNXH010063629.1:3920-14643 GCA_932178445.1 Andricus quercusramuli | reverse complement strand
GAAGCAGATACAAGCATCTTCTTCGACAGATTTGGTCTTCCAATCTGTCGGCGTTGAACAAGGTATCTGCGACTAACATGCTTGCCGTCCCGGTTCTACTCTACTCGTTTGGGGTGGTTCAATGGACGAAGAACGAGCTTAAGGCCCTTGATGTTACCACGCGTAAGATCATGCATATGCATAAAAGCTTGCATATCAATTCGTCAGTTCCGCGATTATACATTTCACGCCAGCAAGGCGGACGCGGACTTCTGAATCTCCAGTGTCTTCATAACCGAATTGTTTTGAGTACAGCTTACATCGTTGCGAATGGCAGAGATCCTCTCCTAAAGATGGTCAGAAACCACGAGATGATTGGCGAAGGGGCGTTCCTTTACAAAGCCGCGGAGCAAGCTGCCGAGACCCTTGGCCTGAATTTTAACATCAGAAGTGAGGAAAGTGCATTACTCCATCTAGATGCTTCACGTCTAAAAGCCGAAGTAAAGAAAGCAGAGGTTGGAAAATTTCACCAAGAGCTACTCGACAAGCAAATGCACGGAAACTTTCACAGAAATGTAGAAAAACAGTCCTTGTCGAAGGAGCAAACTTTTGCTTTCCTCAAATCATCAGGGCTCAATTCAGGTACAGAGGGCTTTATTTTCGCATGCCAAGACGGTGTAATCTCCACCTTAGCATACCGCGCCCGCATTTTATGTCAAGAAGTTCCCAGTGATAGGTGCAGAGCGTGTCATGCACACGCTGAGTACCTAGAACATATACTATCGGGGTGTCCGACCCACGCAGGAACAACGTATATCTATAGACATAATGCGGCCCTAAGAGTACTTTATTACCACCTTTGTCGCTCTTACGGTGTTGGTCGCGACCCTGCCCTGCCGAACGCTCCAAGGGATATAGAGTCAATTGTCCGAAACGAGAAGTGCCAGATTTTCTGGAACTACGATTTTCGGGCAGCAGTCTCCGTTGCGCACTCGAGGCCTGACATTGTTCTCCAAGACTTCGAGAAACGAACTATATTCGTGATCGAATTCTCGGCTCCATCCGAATACAACATCACTGCAAAGGAGAAAGAAAAAGAGGAGAGATATCAAGACCTTAAAAGAGAGCTGCGTCGACTGTACCCAAAATATTCGGTACGAGTAATTGTTCTTGTGATAGGTGCTCTCGGAGGTGTGAAATTATCGCTGGTTCGTAACCTTAAAGCCATACCCGCGTGCCAAAAATATGCCAAGGCTCTTGCGAGATGGATGCAGAAAGCTGTCATCCTTGGGTCGCTTCGTGTCCTCAAGACACACGAGGGTTTCGCCGGCCTGTCGTTGTGATTTCGTCGTGCCCTGTGACCACCCATCTCACGGATGTGAGACGTGGCCATAGGTGTATTTTACCGCGGTTCTATTGGGGGCTATTGAGGACACGGAGCGACCCAAAGACGACCGCCTTCTGCATTCTCCTTGCAAGTGTCTCAGCATTTTGTTGACACGCAGGGATGCTTTTCAGGCTATTAACAAGTGAAACCTTGGCACCTCCAAGAGCGCCAATGATCAGGACGATTAGCTTAACAGAATATTCCGGGTATAACCGTCGCAACTCCCTCATAAGGTCTTTATACCTTTCTTTCTTTTCTTTCTCCTTCGCTGTGACGTTTTTGTCCGCTGGTGCCGAAAATTCGATAACGAACATGGTTCGTTTCTCGAAGTCAAGAAGAACCATGTCAGGCCTCGAGTGCGCAACAGAAACAATTGTCGAGAATATGAAGTTCCAATATATGCGGCACTTCTCATTTTCGACAATTGACTCTATTTCTCTAGGGGCGTTCAGCGGAGAGGTATTTGGGCTAATGCCGTGAGAGTGACAGAGATGGTAATAAAGCACTCTCAGTGCCGCATTGTGCCTTTGGATGTAGGTTGTTCCCGCATGAGCTGGACAACTAGATAGTATGTGTCCTAGATGCTCGGGGTGTTCATGACACGCTCTGCAGCTATCATCGGGAATATCTTGGCTCAAAATGTGGCGACGGTATGCTAGAGTGGAAACGACACCATCTTGACATGCCAAAATGAAGCCCTCTGTGCCCGACTTCAATCCGGGTGATCTAAGGGAAGCAAACGTCAGCTCATACGACATCGACTGATCTTCCACATTTTTGTGGAAGATGCCGTGCATCTTCTTGTCGAGGAGCTCTTCGCGGAAGTTTTTCTCCTGTGCTTTCTTAATCCGGGCCTTCAGGAGTGAGTATTCAAGATGGATAAGATTTGATGCATTTCGCTGACCCCTGATATTGAAGTCAAGGCCGAGTGTTTCAGCAGCCTCTTCTGCTGCTTTGTAAAGAAACGCCCCTTTGCCTACTTCTTCGTGTTTTCTGACCATTTTAAGAAGAGGATCTTGTCCATTTGCGACAATATGTGCTGTACCCAAAATAATCCTGTTGTGAAGACATCCAAGATTCAGTATTCCACGACCACCTTGACGGCGTGAGATGTAAAGTCGTGGAACAGAAGGCTTAAGGTGCATGCTTTTGTTCATGTGCATGACCTTTCGGGACCCGATATCGAGGGATCTGAGCTCGTCCTTCGTCCATGGAACTACTTCAAATGAATAGAGTACTACTGGGACGGCAAGCATGTTCGTTGCAGATACTTTGTTCCTCGCCGACAGTTCGGAAGACCATATCTGTCAGAGGAGACGTTTGTATCTGCATCGGAGAGTATCCTTTATAGATGTTACGTCCTGAATGCGGCTTTGTGGCACGCCCAGGTATGTATAGGTCTCTCCAGCGCAAAGATGTCGTATAGCGCTTCTGTCAACGAGTTCAGGATCTTCGGAGATGCCGTTAAGTTTTCCTTTCTTCAAATTAACCTTAGCGCATTTCTCTAACCCGAACTCCATTCCAATCTCTTGAGTGTACTCTTTGAGAATTTTTAGAGCTAGATGTAGTTTCTCTTGATTTCTAGCATAGAGCTTAAGATCATCCATGTAAAATACATGAGTTACCTTATGCTTCCGATTTCCAGGTTTGCCGCAGAGGTACCCTTCGGAATGGCGAAGTGCGAGAGATAGTGGCAATAATGTGAGGCAAAAGAGGAGAGGGCTCATGGTATCACCCTGAAACACACCTCTCTGAAAGGTGATACTGTTAGTGATCACACGATATTTTCCAGATAAGATGGTAAATCTGGTTTTCCAAAGCAGCATTAATCTCTCTGTGCATCTCACGATGTGTGGATGAACCTTTAAGCTTTCCAACAGACAGATGATAAGTCTATGGGAGGTTGAATCAAAAGCTTTTCGGTAATCTATCCAGGCCATCGATAGAGATCGTTGATAGGATGCTGCATCTTTACAGACACATCTATCGATGAGCAGGTTCTCCCGACATCCTGCTACGCCTTTCTTCGAGCCACGTTGTTCATACATCTCTCGCCACACAGGTTCAATTGTCCGAAGAATCCTATCATTTGGGATGGCTGTGAAGATCTTATACAGTGTGTTCAGACAAGTTATTGGCCTGTAATTCTTAGGGTCAGCTAAGTTGCCCGTCTTAGGCAGGAGCACTGTGCGCCCTTCCACCAACCACTCCGGAATAGGCTCTTCCGACTTTAGATATGAGGTGGAAATTCGGGCCAGATGCTGGTGGGTAGAAGGAAACTTCTTCCACCAGAAGGTCTTGATACCATCTGGTCCCGAAGCGGGAAAGTTCTTCATGCCTCTTAATACGTTTTTCACCTCCTCGGTAGTGATAGGTGGGCATTCTTCCTCAGCTGTTATGAGGGCATTGCACAGCTCCTTGAAGCTATTTATGTTCTTTGAGTCTTCTTGAAGTGGATGCTGGACCTCGTAGACTTCTCTCCAAAATGCTTCGACCTCCTCTGGTTTGGGCGGATGGTCGACAGTAATTGGAGGGTCTTGGAAGAGTTTAGATGGATCAGATGAAAATTGTTGATTTTCTCCGACACACCTCTCTCTCCGCTCTAGACTTCTCCTAGCGTTAGATAGTATTCGTATTCTGTCAACAATATGCTGTCTGATGGTCATTAGCTTTGATTTGTTGATTGTGTGATGACGGATCCACAGTTCGCACGCGAACCGTCGAACCTTGGTCACAGTGTTAACACCTGCTCAGGAACCTGTACAGGTATTTGAATACCCAGGTTCCTTCACAGCAGGGCTCGCCAGAATTCAGTCTTTGACCAGCAAGACTGACAGTGACAGTCACGAAACTAGGTCAAACCGGCCCTCATAAATTTTCGTCGAACTTGTCATTCGACTAGTCCCTAATCCTTCACAGTAAATTACAGTTTGAAAAAATGTATTGTGAATTCAAGTAGAAAAAAATCTAACCCTTCAGTGTGAACAATGAGCCTTAATGAACCGTGACCGCAACGACCATAACCCTATCCAAGATTCCTGGAAAACGAAGAAACAAATTAAAGAAAAACTTTCTGTCAGTCTCGCACTTGTCGTGTCAGTCTGCACCTGCTGAAAGTGGTGAGCCCTACTCTACATGAACGTGCGCAAGTACCCTCGTAGGATCCGCGGCAGGAACCGGTTTTTAATTAATTGACTTTTCTTTTAATATTTAAACTAATTCCTTTAAATCGCAACAGACTTTTCCCTCTGTCCAGGAGTCAAAGAATAGTTACTTAAAAGTTAAGTGATTATTTTTTTCCGTGTTTTTGGCGCTGGAACAGGGGATAAGAATCAAAATTCAGTTCTAAAATAGTAAATATTGGTTCTTGATAAATTTATGAGCATAGAGAAGGTCCATTGTTTTATGTACATTCAAATAAAATTGAATAACTCTGCGCACGGAAAACGAATTGTTCTTGGATCAAGTACATTATAGTTGGTTCAAGTCAATGGCAGGTACAATACTTGGTACCGTATGCTTAAAACAAGTATACATTTTCTTGATCTGAGAAAATGTTTTCTCAGATGGAATAGCACATTTTATTATTTTGAATCTTTATTAATTTACTTCATTTAGAGGTGTATTCAAATGCAGAACATAGTTTACTTCCAATAAATTATTTATGACACACGTCCAGAATATATTTTCTTAATCTAAGAAGATATAGTATCAGGACAATAAACTATATGGTGTAGGCAGCAGAGATGATTAAGAGTCCCAATGGCAACAAGGAAGCGGGGGCGAGAACGACTTTCTCGGTCTATAGTCTCTGCTATGTCTTTAGAGCCTAAGTTACTTATACTCACTTATACTGAACCCTTGGAAATTTGTTTCGAACACTTTCTAAAACAATAGGTTCTGTCATGATCCAATTCACACAAGGTTTAGCGGAAAAACGTTCAATTTACGTCCAACTCGCTCATACCAGCTCCACAGCCATCTTTTGGTTACCATTCAACACAGCCGCCAGCTGTACATTTATTCAATATGGCGGTGTAGCTGGTATCGTTGCTGATTGACTGCAATTTTTTTTTACTTGCGCGTGGCTAGACCTTGTGTGAATTTGAACATGTGTTCTGTCTTCGAAGGACCTTCGAAAGCGGACAAGCTGTCCTCACCCCTACCAGCAATAATGCCATTAGGAATCATAATCATCTCCACTACTTACATGCTCGCCTCAATTTTCAAATTTACTTATTTGACTATTATTAGAAGAGGCCTTAAATATTATTATTATGACCTAAAAATTAGGAAATATATTGCACAAATTGAAAGCACGAACAATTGAAAGAAGTTTCACCTCAAAAATATTTTCTATAGTGTATCAAATTGTACGCAGAAATTAAAGTCATTTTATACTGCTAATTTTCAATGCAAATAAGTTGGTTGTTTTTTTAAACAGGAAAATGCATGTGCCCGAGTTCAAATCGCCTCATCTACTTCCGGAGATCTCTTCGGAATATTGTCACCTTCTATTTGGTTCATTCAAACATCGCAAATTTGTATGTTAACCCAATTTGATCAACCGTGCTCGAGTTATTTCGAAACAAATGTTATTTTTTAACACTTTCCAACATGGAGGCCGTACCCGTACACTTATGGATAGGGACATTTTTCAGCATGTTTATAAAGCTATCAACAACGTCTATGTAAAAAATTCTACTATGTCAAATTTTTTTCTCAAATCCTTCACCCAAATAAATTGTTAGAAATAGAAATGTTTTTTTATTGATTTTTTGGTTTCACGTGCCCATTATAAGGTTGCATTGAAAAGACAACAGGCAGCTGAAGATGCAATCGCCTTGTGTATGGCCCGCAAACCAGGACTTGACAACCTCATTTTTTGAAAACAACCCCATAAAGGGCGGAAGTGATTCTGCTAAAAATACAGATCTTCCAAGTCATAGCTATGAGCAGAAAAATAAGGTATATGTTTTTCAGAAAATCATATTTATAAACGACTTGAAAATAAATAAATAAAAATCAGGTCGAGTATTTTAGTGCAACTGATAAATTCCTATCACCTTGTTTTATGCACAGATAAGTACAGAAGAAAAGCCTGATGTTGAAAGTGGAAGCAGCGGTCATTTCTCACAAGTGAAGGAGAAACTAAGCCCGAAAAAGGAATGTGGTGTCTCTCAAACTTCTGTGGAGACTCTCATTCATCTATTCCCAAACACAAAACTTTCTGCATTGCAGTTAGTTTTGCAACGATGTGGTCAGGATCTACTGAAAGCCATCGAGTACTTTGCTCGTACCGAAAGAAGTATAGGCATAGGTTCAGATGGACTTTCTGAAGCATCCGCTTTTCGTCCACCACAAATTAAACGGTTTCCGGAAGCAGCGCCTTCTGGCTTCAAGGATTTAGCCAAGGTAGGTATATTAGATATAATTCTATATTATAATAATCTAAACAAAAGCATCTACGATGCAACAAATTCCGCTGTTGCACTAACTAAACTTCAATAGCGATTTTATCAGAAACTATAAATATGGGAGGAAAAATGTGCAAAATTAAAAATGTATACTTTGATCAGATCTACAACTTTTGTTTGAAAACTTTTCCGAAATTTTTTGTATTTACCGACATAAATTCGAAAACCCATGACCTTTATGGGGTTTTCCATGGTTTTCACCATGAAAATCAAATTTGCGGGTATGTTCACTATCATTTTTATAATCAGCGCTTCAAAATACGTAGATTTAAGGAGTTTCAAATTAATTAGAGGTATGCGCTTTTCGAAAGTTTATCTTTCATGTAGGGAAAACTATGCAATAGTAGGTCATTTTTATAAGAGTAGGTCATCTTTATTTATTCATGCCTTCTCCGGACCAAGTTTCACTTGAATGATTAGGCTCAAGTTTGATTTTTTTCGAAAGGAACAAGTATTATGTAACGTTTTCTGTATTAATAACCTTCAATTTTGCACCCAAAATAAGTTCCTGTGTCAGCATAAGAAACTGAGACACGAACCTGTACACAACCATGAACCGGAACATGTAGGAAACGAGGGAACCCTCCTAAGTGGCAACGAGTGAACATATAGGGGATCCTGCGAAGAATCTAGCACGGTTTCCGCTGTATCGGCAACATTTTTATATAATAAATTAAATGATGCGAAGGAATATAGATACATATTTAATACATTGCCTCTCTTTATATCCTTGCAGATTCAACTCACTAGCGAGAGCCCTGGCGGACCGAACGAACGGAGCGGATACGCTACAGCGTATCCTTATAGTATCCACATCGTATCCTCTCCGTATCATGCAAGAAAAGCTCATTAAAAAAGGAAGATGAACATTTCACTTATTGCAATTCGGATTCTACGTGAAATTTTGCGTTAAAAGGTCACGGAGTAATCGCAATAGTTTTTCTTGCAACATTAAAAACTTTAAAAAAATATAATACTTATCGATAACGTGGGCTGAAGGCGACTTCAAACGCATCGTCGACGGATAAAGCCTATGAACTGCTACTGAATGACAATGCGTTTGAAGTCGCCTTCAGCCCACGTCATCGATAAGTATTATATTTATTAAAAGTTTTTAATGTTGCATGAAAAACTATTGCG
This sequence comes from Andricus quercusramuli, assembly GCA_932178445.1. Taxonomy (NCBI): domain Eukaryota; kingdom Metazoa; phylum Arthropoda; class Insecta; order Hymenoptera; family Cynipidae; genus Andricus; species Andricus quercusramuli. The sequence continues at coordinate 6,660 of CAKNXH010063629.1, read as the reverse complement.
ATTACTCCGTGACCTTTTAACGTAAAATTTCACGTAGAATCCGAATTTCAACAAGTGAAATGTCCATCTTCCTTTTTTAATGAGTTTTTCTTGCATGATACGAAGAGGATGCGATGTAGATACTATAAGGTTACGCTGTAGCGTATCCGCTCCGTTCGTTCGGTCCGCCAGGGAGAGTTAGGTCGTAGCGCACCATGGTGGATTAGTTTCAATAGGGTTCCTGTACAGGATTCGGTAAGAAACTAATCCGCCAGGGTGCTCTAGGGCTTAGCTCTCTCATTATTGAGTTGGATCTTTAAGGTTATAAGAAAGGCAAGGTATTACAGATAATTATGCATGTTCCTATACATCATCAAATTAATCACAATAAAATTTTGCCGATACGAAGGAAACCGTGCTAGATTCTTTACAGGATCCCCTATTTGTTCTTTCGTGGCTACTTAGGACGTATACACATCGTATCCTGCGTGTTACTGTACATGCTTGTCTACAGGTTCGTGTTTCAATTTCTTATGCTGAACCCGTAACGTTTCTTGTACGAGATCTAGTCATAGTTCTGGCAAAGGAAAACGTATAGGAACAGTCACGGGATCCCGTACTGGGTTTTTCAATAAGGATGCAGGCTTGAGAGGCCTGGTTCATACCTTATCTTGCCCGCTCCCAACCAATGCACGCCTCCTCAGCACCAAAGTTTCACTCAACCCTTAGCCGACACACTTCTGGCGCCAATCATAGCTGACACACTGGGACGTTTTTGACCCCAGTCACATAATCGTCTATTCCAAGTGGACTAAGCGGTTTTTTATCGTAAACAAATTCACAGTTGTATATTAACCACCCCTTTTCAAGACAATATGAGTGCGATGCAAAAAATTTTCAATTTAATTTGTTGAAAAAAATATAATTTGCAAAAAACTCCGAAAAATGACCAGTTTTACTTAATAAGGCCCAGTCACGAACGACCCCAGTGTGTCGGCTAAGGGTTAAATGAGCATGCTAAAGTTTGTAACTCAGAAATTATGTTTTGGGGATGCCTTCTGAGTATTTTCACAGAATATGAAAAAAATCGTTAGGCCCCCTTTTAAAATAACTCGATATTTGTTGTTTTTTGATCAAATTATGGGATTTTTTTCGAGAGGAACAAGTAATAAGTAACGTTTTCTGTACTAAAAACCTTCAATGTTGCGCCCAAAATAAATTCCTGTATGATTAATATTGATTGACTTTCCGATCCCTTTTAGATTTTGAAAAATATGTGGAAGACATCAGTTTTTTCAAGATTCCACACTTCTAGTCCATTTGTCGTAAAAAAATTCAATAACAAAAATAATATATATATATATATATATATATAATTAATCATTTAATTCAAAAATTTCCGAAGAATTTAAAAAAAAATGTTGTAGCATGAACAGTTTAGAAGTTATGACCTCTTAAAGGGATTTTTCAGTGAAAACACCTTTAAAGCTTTTTCTTTTTGCGCAATATCTCATCCACCCATTAAAAACATCAATTAGAGAAAACTTAGAAATTATTTATTATTACTATATATAATAATAATTTATTAATAATGGCATGAACAAGGCGAAAGAGAGATAATGGAATTTCACAATGTGAACTATTTACAACATTTTTAGATGATATTCACACATGAAGACTATTAAATTCGCACAAGGCTCTCAATAATCTAGTACAATAATCTGGATGAGTTTTACAAAGTTTAAACTTTTTCAAGATCTCTTTAAATTCAGTGTGAACGGACTCCATCGCCTGTTTACTGAAAAATCCCAATCCCTTTTGCTTCTGGTCACAAAATTCGGCTAAGTGTTAGAAGACTGCGTAAACTTTAGGAGTCACAGGGATATATTTAAATCTAAGTAGCTTTTTTTGACAGCCGAAATACATTCTCTGATTTTAGAATTTAAATGTTCACCAAAACATGCTTTCACCACTTTCTGAAAATCATCGAAGATTTGAACATATTTCATGTAGGTTGCTTTTTGTTCGCAAACACATCGGTGGATGGATGCAGTTTTTGTAATTCTTAGCTTTCGATTGAACAGAACCTGCTTTTTCCCATTGCTCAAAATTTTTCTGAATACTGTATATAGTTCTCGAAGCACCAACTTCGTGGAGTGCATTCTTTTTGATATAACACCATGTGCATAGATAAAGACTGCTGTGCGACAACATGCCAGCCAGAATGTTACCCATTTTCACGTCAACGGCGATAGTTTCAGCAAAACGATTAATCTTAATTTTGGACCATAATGTGGATACGTTGTCAGAGTTTCTGAATCTTGGAACCGTTTTGTGCCCGCGTGAAAAAAGTTTGCATGGCTCACGCATGGCAATAACCTTGGAAATATCTGGCTAAAGCATGGGTCATGCATGGCAATACACTTGGAAATATTTGGCTAAAGCATGGGTCACGGCTGAATGGTAGCATGGCTAAAGCCTTGCTCGTGTCTGTCTTCCATTCTTAGGACACGCTAAACACAAATGAATATTTTCAAGAACATATAAGTTTGCCAATAACCGACAATCTCTAAATGGTAAGTCCACTACCCGGGTGCACCAGAACGTGCACCAAGTCGTTCAAGACGTCATCTACGAGAACTTTTTCAACACTTAAATTGCGGCAACAGCCAAAATAACTACCAATGGTGAGTCGACGATCAGGATGCTCCGGTTCGTGCACCAGGTCGTTCAAGACGTCATCTACGAGAACTTTTTCAAC
>CAKNXH010063628.1:23043-36314 GCA_932178445.1 Andricus quercusramuli | reverse complement strand
CCAAAAAGTGGTGAAAAATTGTCCACGTTGTATATGGATGGCCCCTATACTCTTTACGCCAAAAGGGATATGAAGCTCTTCATCAGCAGAGATGAGGTGGGAGATTGCCGATCCCATACATTCAATTTCGAGTGATTTTCCGCAGCGGCCTCAATGCGAGTAACCAGTTTACGAACTAAAATAGACTATAGACGCTCCTACTTGAAGGGTCAAGCAGGGGGGCTTTTTTCCAGTTTGATAATGTCGGTAGAGAAGATCAGAGTGGGTAATTTTAGTTCGTAAACTGGTTGCTCGCATTGAGGGCGCTGCGGAAGATCACTCGAAATTGAATCTCCTACCTCATCTGAAAATTGTCATAAAAGAATCTGGAATATAATAAAAACAATAGTAAAGATTTAAAAAAATTAAAGAAAATGTACATTTTTGTGGTTGAAAATTTAAATATATATATATATTTTTTTAATTTGTTGTTTTTTATAAGGCAATTAATTGTATAGGTTAAAAATTCATTTTTTTTATTAAAGATTGAACTTTTTTTGAAAAGTCGTTGTTTATTGGTTGAAAATGTAAGTATTCTTCCAACATATTTGAGATTTTTTCTCGGAATTTATAGAAATCTTTAAAATGTTTTCAAATCTTCGGAAATTTAGTTGAAAAATCAATTTTTGAAAACGAAAATTCTATATTTTGTTTTAATTTTTTTCAAATCTTTTGTTGTCACAAATTATTTTTGAATCTTATTAATACTTTCAACTATCTCTTAAAGTTGCTCAATTTTTCATTAATTTTGTAACTGTGCAAAATTGCAAAATTTTGTTTTAAAATCTTAAAATTGTTTAAACTTTGAAACGCTAAACACTTTTTTAAAGTTTATTTGAAATAAAATTCATCAATAAAAAATTTCATGTGAGAGTTTCCCGGAAATCGTGAAATATTAAGAAAATGTTTTCGTACTTCCTAAAAAAAACATCGTCTTTTGAAATTGGCAAAATTTGTTGAAACACAAATCGGTCGGAAAGCTAATTAAAACGGAGTACGTTTTGTATTATTTGTTTTATAAAAAAAATGGAAGACCGGAAAGTCATGACATTTTGAAAAAAATTCTGGAAATCTGGAAAAGCATGGAATTTTGAAAAAAAATTCTAGATTCTTTGTTATTCGAAGGTTAACTTAAAATACTATTAATTAAAGTCTTAACAATAATTTAAATGCGTCACGGCAAGAAATAGTAGTAAATTGAAAATTTGTATTGAAAATTAGTTGAACTATAGCTTGACTATATATTTTCAAATTTCGTTGTGTTCTGGTATAAAATTTCAACTATTTGGTTAAAAATTCCTTTTTTTTTTTTATTTTTGATTGAAAATTAAACTATTCTTTGAAAATTCGTTGTCTTTGGTTAAAAATGTAATTATTATTTTTGTTTTTTTATTGGTTCAAAATTAATCTTCTTAGTTGATATTCTTGATTATTTATTTTAAAAAAACTCCTTCAAAATTTTCATATAAATCTGCAGAATATTTTTTCATTTAAACCTCTCAGAATTCCTTAATAGCTTCTCAATTTCTTGTTCGAAAGCTTGGCTGGTTGCATTCTCTATGGATATGACTTCTAGTGGATGTTTTCAGTTTGTTCTTTGCACAGATTGAAAAAATTTTGCAAGAAAATATAGAATTTTTTATGATTTCGAAAGAAAATGCTTCTTAACCCTCAAACGGCACACTAGTGCGAATTCGCACCAGCAAAAATTTCAAAGCGCTGATATTTTTTCTAGAACTATTTTCAAGGTCTCTCCTCACTACGTTAAATATGTCCATACACCCACAAATACATGACGCGTAATTAGATATTCATCCGCCTGCGAGCAGCCGAGTGAGACACTGTGAAAGTTTCAAGTGGTGCAAATTCGCACTATTGTGCCGTTAGAAGGTGCCAAGTCGTGTTTTATGAAAAATTGTAAAACGCTGTTTCTGTGCCTGAAACAAGATCTTTCATAAAAAGGTAAGTTAATTTGTTCATAAATATGTCTATAAATAAAAAGAAAAATTATAAGCAATAATAAATAACATTTCATATAACAGTAAAAATATTGCATGAAAAGCACAAATTTCACAATTCCTCACTATTGTTAGACTCTAAATTTATATGATAATATTTTTGCAACAATCTTTTTTTTACATTAAGAATGGCCTAGTAAGGACGTCGTTACAGTTTGGGAAGTTCTAGGACTGTTCTACAGGCACTAGTAGAGGAGTCTGAAGACGATGTGCGTCGATAAGTCTACGTTGACTGCATTGGTTTTAATGAATAATGTTCAATGATGTTTGTCATAAGAGTAATAGTTTCACAATATAATAATGTTAATTTTGTCTAAAAATAGGTAATAAAACTTTGCACTTTTCTCTAAATATTCTATGTACTCTTACTCTTTCCTAACAAACCCTCACATCGCACATCACCACCCTGACACACTTCACTGCTCAATCTTTTTACCTATCAGTCACATGGAGAGTTTCACAAAGTTATAATAAAATGAATTCTTTCAAACTTTGACATGAAAAACACTATTTATGCAATAATATGCTTATATACTACAAAAATAACAATGTGTGCTGTCCTGCACTCGTGATATACTTCATACGAAAATGCCGAAAATCTGACACATCGGGAAAAATACTTAATATCATTTTATCAGATTGGCATATTTTTTCATGAAAGAACATCTATTTTAATGAAAAATCGCGTTAGTTTCGTTTCAATACCTTCAATTTTTTTTAAATTACGTTTTTTTGCTAAAAATGTCTATTTTTCAAGAACACCTTTTTTTAATAACAATTTTGTGATGAGTTGATATAATTTTCGATAAATTTAAGTTGCCCCAACGGATTGGGCGGGGAATTTCACCCCAAAATCATATACTTATACGCATATTTTGGAAATTATTTTCATCTTAAAATATTCAGCTGAAATCACAAAATCCCGATTCGCACTAGTGTGCCGTTTACGTATGCTGGGTTGAAGTGTGCCGTTTGAGGCTTAAGAATTTAGAAAGACTTAAAGAGGATACAACAAATTTCTCAAGTTTCCTAAGATAATTTAAAATGATTGTTTTATATTTAAAAGTTGATTTGAAGATAATATTTAAAAAGATTTCAAGATAATACAAACAATTTGATACAGTTCCTTGGAAATTGAAAATAATTTCTCATTTTGGAAAATTATCTTTAAGCGAATATTCAAAAACATTTTGTGACGTGACTGATTTATAATTTAGCGCGCCGGAAATTTTTTGTATAGAACGATTTTATTTCTGATGAGAGATTGGCTGGCAGCAATTCGCGCTCGAATTTCTGGAAACGCGGCAAACGAATTGTCACGTGCTCTTATGATATCCAGACGATTGGTGGGTCGCGAAAGGTGATTATAAAGAGTGGGAAATTACTGCTTCGAGCGACATTGACTAAATAATGTGATCATTAGACTTTATTCCGTTTGACTGCTAATACATAAATCTAAGCATTTAATTAATTCTCTGTTAACCACGTTTGTGCGGAGCAATGTACTCATCTAAGCGAGCGTGGTTTATTTATAATATAATGTGACGATGAAAAAGGACTGTTACGACTATCGACGCTAGATGTTTGGTAAAATTGGAAGGAAGCTTAACACATCAGAACCTTGTTATATTTGAACATCAATCAACTTTATGCAATCTTCAATCCATGGACAAATGTCAATACCAGATGAAATCATTTGCTGAAATCTAGACGCTGATACTTTCCCGTTTCATGATGATCTCCGTAATCTCTCCATCATCGACGCGACTCGACAAGCGATAAGTAGAAACGCTAGGTTCTAATTAGCCATATTTCCCAATCTGATCTCGAAATTTCATACTTCATCTCGTTTTTAAACGTTGGCGTCATAATTTATTTTGAAAACTACATTTACCTATTTTAAATATACATATTATTCGAGCGTGATATTATCTTGTTGTCTCATTTCTCTCTCTAAAATGTCGTCTTTGTGTTTGTATTATCTTCCTCTGAATTGACTTATTGAATCTCATAATCATTTTCTTTACGGTTAATTTGTAAAAAAAAGGGAATAAGACTTTTACGATATTCAAGATAAAAATTGTCCCTAATTGTTATTTTAAACTTTGAATAATATTTCTTAAATTTAAAGTTTGAAGTTATATGGACAAAATAAAGCTTTTTGTTACATTTTGGCGCCCGAACAGGGACTCGAGTCTCTAAATTTCACAAATAAATAGTTTTTGTATTAAATTAATGAATTCAACTCCTAATAATACCCGATCAAAAGGAGGTCAATTACTTCCTGGTTTAGAGAGAGAGAGAGAGAGAGGCGGAATCGCAGTCTCATTAGTCGAATTAATTGTTATAATACGCGTCGTAATTCATCAGAAGAAATAGGAGATAACGATATTACTGAAAATATGACTCTCGAACAATTACGGGAAGAACTCAGGCGCATGCGTATAGCGGCTGAAGCTCAGCAACAAGGAATTGAACGGTTACAAAATAATGCCCCGCCCCCGGCACCGCTTCAGGGGGATGTGGAGGATCGTTTGATCAATGCTTTGCTCGCTGGGTTGCAAGGAGTTCACATGGAGACCAAACCCCCAAAATTCGAAAACGAAGCTCGAAACCCTAAAGAATTTCTAGAATCCTTGGATAAATACTTTCGGGTCAAGGGTATTCAAGATACTAATAAACTGAATGTTTTTGATAGTGCACTTGGAGGTCGTGCTAAGAATTGGTATGATACGAGTAGATCTAGTTTTGCCGATTATAATATGTTTAAGGATGCTTTCTTGCAAGAATTCTACTCAATTCCAATTCGAGTTAAGATTAAGGCTGCTTGGCTCGCAAAACAATTTGATCCCAGTAAAGGAGACCTCCAGACCTACTTTCTGGAATAAGTCAAGGAAGCTCAATATTTTTCTCCCCCGATGGAAGCTTATGAGAAACATTACAATATTATCGAACAAATGCCGATTCGCGTTCGTGAATCATTGGTGGCCGTAGATTTTTCTGAGTTAAATAAAATTACCCAGGCTTTGGCACAGCTTGATGCGACATTTGCGGATAAAAATAATAGAAAAAAAGCCCCAAAATAATAATAATAATTACACCTATGGTAATAACGGTCAAAACAATCAAAAACGCGATCAACAAAGTGTTCGAAATTCTCAAATCAGTACCGATAATCCAAGAAGTTGTACGTGTGGTTTTGTTGATCGATGTCCAGATGAAATTAATGTGTCGAATTTACAATCAAGTCATTTTAATCAAGGAAATCTCCCTAATAATATTGGATTCCATAATAACTCAATGCAATTACCAAATTTGAATATCCCACCACCAAGTTTCTCATCGAATAATTTAAACTAATAATTGGCGCGATGTTGACAGGTCGAACAACGCGTCAAGATCCCTATGATTTTTTTGGTGACCTTGCGAATAGTATACAATGTGAACCGGTTCAGAATGCGCCGAATGTCAACCCTAAAATTCCCAAATGTCCCCGATTGATCGTATCTTTATTTAATGTACCAATTCCTTCTCTAATTGACACTGGTAGTCAGATAACTTGTGTTTCGGAAAAATTCTATGACTATTTAATGTTGCATGGTAAAATAACAGCGTTGCCGGTTTCAAATGTGGTTTTGCGAACCGCGATTGGAAAGAAACCCACGACCACTAAAAGGCAAATCATGATAGATGTGAAAATCGGACAAAATTCCTATTTAACGTCTTTTCTCGTAGTCCCACATTTAAGTAATTCTATTATAATGGGAAATTACTGGTTCCTAGGAAATGGAGTTACGATTGATTATTTAAATTGATCGATTTCAATTAGTGGAATCACAGCTCCGGACTCATTGGTTTCATTCGATCGGTCACCGTTTGAGAGGATCGTGGCATCTATCGAAGATGATATAGTTAATGTGCAAATAGTATATTCCCATGTTGCGGCTATTAAGAAAATTTCTAATATAGCTTTAAATGATATTACGAATAAAAATACGGATGAGTTTAATCATGACGTGACCCTATCAATCCTCAATGAAAGTTCTAATGATTGCCGAGCGGTTGTTATTGATCCTAATCGGTCGCTCATTATCAATAACATAGACAATCTCTGTGGCATCAAGCATAATGAAAATGTGCTTGGTAATTATGACCTCGATATGCTCAGTTGTGTCGATCAAAATAAAGACGAATTTTATTTGGCAAATTTATTTTCTGAGTCACCTTGTAATGGGACTTGTATTTCTGAAGAGATAATGATCAAGAGAGATGAGTGTAGAGGAGATAACCCTAACGCTATAATATTCTCTGAAAATAAAGACGTGTCTCATGATGTTTTAAACTTTTTTCCTGATTCAGATTTAATGTATGGGAATTTAATTTTTGAAAATGATTTTGACTATTTAAAACCGGAAGAAATGATTTATTTTTCTGAAGTTAGCAAATTAAACTCGGATATAAATAGTATAGAAACAGATTCGGCGATTTTTTTAAAAGAGGTACGGGAGACTGCAGCCTCACTTACAAGACTCAGTGATATCGAAAAGAAAGCTTTTATTGATTGTATATCAAAATTTGAAAAATTGTTCTCTTGGAAAAATAGTAGTACTGGTGTTTATGAATATCGGATAAATATTAAACCGCATAAAGTAGCTGTTCGAAAATCATATCCCGTTCCATTTGCTTATCGTGATTCAGTTGATAAGGAGATTGAAGGGATGATAAAAAATGGAATTATTGAATCCCCCACTAGTCCGTACTGTAATCCCTTACGAATTGTAATTAAAAAGGATAAAACAGTTCGACTTTGTTTGGACGCGCGATTTATTAATGAAATAATTGAGTCGGATAATGAATCACCACCTATTATCAATGAACTTTTGCAAAAATTTTATGGTATTAAAAACATTTCAACGACTGATCTTGCAAACGGATATTGGCAGATCCCATTGCACGAGGATTCTCGAAAATACACTGTATTTTTGCATGGTTCAAAATTGTATCAATTTTGTAGAATACCATTCGGCATAAAGACAGCCGGTTCGGCCTTTATTCGAGCTCTCAGTTTAGCATTGGGAAATCAGTTTAATGATATTCTTACCATATACATAGATGATTTGCTTATTGCAACCCCTGGCAATGCGTATGATCATTTTCATGCTATTTCTTCAGTGTTTCAAGTTTTACAGGATCAGAATTTTAATCTAAAATTGCAAAAATCTCTCTTTTGTCGCGAATCAGTTAATTTTCTGGGCTATGAACTATCTCTAGAAGGGATCAGACCTTTGCGTAACCAACTGGAAATTATAAAAAAATTTCCTATACCACAAAATCTGAATCAATTGCAACAATTCTTTGGATTATGTAATTATTATCGTCAATTCAGTGTTCGTCACTCCAACTATGTGGACCCTTTTAGAGAGTTGCTTAAAGAGAAGAAGCCTTGGGATTGGAATGATCGGCATACCATTGCTTATAATTTCCTTAAACAAAATCTAGTTAATTGCATAACCTTGGGTCATATTATACCAGGAGTTCCATTCAGATTGCAAACAGACGCCTCTAATTTAGGTATAAGTGGTATTCTGTATCAATTAGGTGAAAATCAAAATCACAATGTCATTACATTAGTTAGCAGATGCCTGATAGAAGCAGAATTAAATTATACAACCACGGAAAAAGAGCTGTTGGCTATTACCTACGGGGTTACTAAATTACGAACATATTTAATCGGAAACAGATTTACCATTATAACGGATCATAAGGGATTAACCTGTTTGAATTCAACGCCTTATCTAAATTCCCGCTTAATTAGATGGAGCATAATATTACAGGCCTATGATTTCGATGTCGTTTATTATGCAGGTCGTGATAACGTGGTCGCTGATTTTTTTAGTCGAAACCCAGTAGATCAATTTGAAAAGGTTGAACAAACTGAACCAGGGGATTTAGTCATGGTCGATTTTTTTGGTCCTCTTCCAACGTCAATCGGTGGTGTACAGTACATTTTTGTTGTATTAGATGCATTTTCAAAATATGTAAAATTACATCCCATTAAATGTGCAAATACCAGAACTGTTTTGAAAAAACTTAAAGAGTCTTATATATCAGAAATGGGCAAACCCAAGAGATTGCTAGCGGACAATGGAACGCAATTTACCTCACCAGTTTGGAGTAAAGAATTACGGGAAGTAGGTATCAAACTAATATTTTGTTCGGTGCGACATCCACAAAGTAATCCCACGGAGCGCGTTATGAGGGAATTGGGACGCTTATTCCGAACATTGTGCTCAGATGCACATAGTCGTTGGGCAAAACATGTCCCGGAAATAGAATATTTCTTAAATGTTACTACTCATTGTAGCACAGGCTTCTGTCCATTTGAATTACATTTTGGAATTAAACCATTTGATCAAATTAAAAAAATAATCGACTTCCCAGTAGATGTTGATATTAGTAAAGAAGCAAAAATTCTTCTAGCCAAAGAGAAAATTAAAAAAAGTTTTGAGTATAGGAAACAAGGTCAAGGAAACATGTCATCAGTGCAGTTGCGGGAGGGAGATCTTGTACTTTTGCGTGTTCCTAAGCAATCAAAGAAACTAGATAAAGTCACGGAAAAGTTTTTTTATTTATATTATGGGCCATATAAAATTTCAAAAGCATACGGTAACAATTCATATGAATTATCTGATCCTGATGATCCGAAAGTATTTAAAGGTATTTATAATCGTTTTAGTTTGAAGAAATATTTTCAAAGGTAGGAGAGCATTGATCACGCGAAATCTATGGTGGTTTCTGGGATTGTGTTAGATCCACGACCTTTTATCTTCCAAATTTTGGTTTGTAGCATATGTAAATTGATGTTAATTATAATAATATTTCGGACAGGGTAGAATTATGACATATAATGGAACTATGACTGATATGTATGCGTACGAATTGTCGAATATGTGTTTTGATATTGTTTGTGACTGAATAAATTTGCGTCCCAAACAAGGGGGGTATGTGACGTGACTGATTTATAATTTAGCGCGCAGGAAATTTTATGTATAGAACGATTTTATTTCTGATGAGAGATTGGCTGGCAGCAATTCGCGCTCGAATTTCTGGAAACGCGGCAAACGAATTGTCACGTGCTCTTATGTAATCCAGACGATTGGTGGGTCGCGAAAGGTGATTATGAAGAATGGGAAATTACTGCTTCGAGCGACATTGACTAAATAATGTGATCATTAGACTTTATTCCGTTTGACTGCTAATACATGAATCTAAGCATTTAATTAATTCTCTGTTAACCACGTTTGTGCGGAGCAATGTATTCATCTAAGCGAGCTTGGTTTATTTATAATAAAATGTGACGATGAAAAATGACTGTTACGACTATCGACGCTAGATGCTTGGTAAAATTGGAAGGAAGCTTAACACATCGGAACCTTGTTATATTTGAACATCAATCAACTTTATGCAATCTTCAATCCATGGACAAATGTCAATACCAGATGAAATCATTTGCTGAAATCTAGACGCTGATACTTTCCCGTTTCATGATGATCTCCGTAATCTCTCCATCATCGACGCGACTCGACAAGCGATAAGTAGAAACGCTAGGTTCTAATTAGCCATATTTCCCAATCTGATCTCGAAATTTCATACTTCATCTCGTTTTTAAACGTTGGCGTCATAATTTGTTTTTAAAACTACATTTACCTATTTTAAATATACATATTATTCGAGCGTGATATTATCTTGTTGTCTCATTTCTCTCTCTAAAATGTCGTCTTTGTGTTTGTATTATCTTCCTCTGAATTGACTTATTGAATCTCATAATCATTTTCTTTACGGTTAATTTGTAAAAAAAAGGGAATAAGACTTTTACGATATTCAAGATAAAAATTGTCCCTAATTGTTATTTTAAACTTTGAATAATATTTCTTAAATTTAAAGTTTGAAGTTATATGGACAAAATAGAGCTTTTCGTTACAATTTCAAAACATTTTAAAAACTTTAAAAAAATTGTCAAAAAAGGTTCTGGAAGATTTTAAGGCAATTTTTATAATTTTGCACAATTAAACAAAAATCGGCTATAATAAAAAAAGTTAAATTAGATCATTTGAAGAGAACAATAGAATATTTAATAATTCCATATTTTCAACAATAAGAATTGTAAATAAATCAAAAATTAATTGTACGCAAATGATCTTTCGAAAGTTATCGTGTCTACACGATACTACATACTATACAGACTACAGACAGACGGACAGACATAGGGATCACAGCACAAAAGGAGTTCAAAAAGGGGAAATAGGGTGATTTTCTCAGAAAAAAAGGGAAAAATAGGGGAATGATTAAACATTTATTTTCATATGTTGAAAAGAACGGTTGTAAGAAATGTTACATTTTTAAATAATTTTCAATGAATTTTCAATGATTTCTGCCATTAAAGATTTATTTTGAAGAATATATATACTTAGATCATCGGAAATCCATTCTAAGTGATATAGAAAATTATGGGAAAAAATAAAATTATTTAAATACACAATTTTGATATGTTTAACATCGCTCTCATAAATATTTCTTTGCAAGATTTGTCATTTCATCCTTACTAGATAAAGGTTTATTTTTCAGCCTGCTGACCTTAAAAAATTGACTTGCTTACACTTCCATTTTTTTTACAGAATTTTCTTAAAACTAACCCTTAAAACTAACATCCTTCCACAACTTATCTCTAACGCCGCTCGCTCTTATCGCCTTACCTTCCTCGCTTCGCCTTGCCTTACACGCATGTCCCTACTCTCTCGCTTTACCTCGCATTTCCAAACTCTGCCTCCGCGGCTAATAACTAAAACTTAACTACTATTTACAATATTTACAGTTTCCTTATATTCACTGCTTACTTATATTTACTTCCTCTATTTACAACCTTTCGTTCCCCTTTCCTCTTCCTCCTTCCTTCTCTGCTTCTCCATCTTACCCAACACTTCCTTCATCCATGCTGCTGCCATTTTGTCCCCCCTTTCATGTATCAATACATTCATGCTTATCCCACTCCTTTCCACCTCTACGCACTCCTCCAACCAGTGCTCCACTCTTGCATCCCCCTTCCCACATAGCTCACACATCCTCATTTCCCTAGAGAGCCAGAACCTACTACCACCCTCCATGCACCCACATCTCATCCTCGCTATAAGCCCCTGTCTTCCTTTCTCTCCTTTCTCACACAAATATTGCGCTCTCGCCCTTGGTATAATCCACACATAGTTCCCGCTAAACCTTGACTCTCTTATTCTCTCTTCCCCTGCTGTCTTCTCTCTCTCCATGCCGTTTTTCTTGAACAACTCATACACCTTCCTTCCTTCCTCGTGCATCCTTCTCACTTCATCCATCTGCAGTCCATTCGTTCTAAAATACCTTTCCCTTCCAACCTCCATTTTCCCACCCCTTCTCCTGTTCTCCCTCTCCCACCAACACTCCCTAACCAGCTTACTTCCCCCCTCTTCCAAAAATTTCTCCTCATAATTACACGCCCGACTCCCCGCTAGAATACCTATACTTGTTCTCCCCGTCTCCCTCCTGACAATATAATTAGGCGTGTTCCTTGCCAACCCCAGTGTCCATTTTACATACCTCCCCTGTGTCCTATTTACCTCCTCACTTTCCTTCCACCCCCACACCTCTACTCCATAGAATAGCACACTTATCACTAGTGAGTCAAACAATTTCATTCTCCTTCCAAAATCATCTGCGAATAACTTCTTTCCCAACCCCCATACCTGCCTCATCACCACATTTGCCCTCTTCACTCTCTCTTTTATGTGACCATCCACTCCCTCATTCCTCCGAAACAAGAAGCCCAGGTACATCCACTCCCGTCCCTTATCCCTTTCCTCACGTCCACCCTTAGGCCCACTGCTGGAAGTGAAAAGATAGAGATCCCATCCTTTTGAAACATTTTGAATCTTTATGATCGAAATGGATAGAGAAAATGTATCCCATTCTATCTCTTTGTCAATCTAAATTTGCGTCTATCTTTTTCAATCTCCTTTTCCCTATCTCTTCTTATCCTCGATCTATTCATCTCAATCATTTTCTATATTTTTGTCTATATATAAATTCACGTCTTTCTCTTCCAATCTCCTTTTCTCTATCTCATCCTATCCTCCTTCTGACAAAGTCAATATTTTTCTATCTCTCAATCAATCTAAACTCCTGTTATCTTTTTCAATCTTCTTTTCCCTATCCCTTCTTATCCTCGATCTATCCACGTCAATCTTTTTCTATCTTTTTGTCTATATAAATTCACGTGTTTCTTTTCCAATCTCTTTTTCTCTATCTCATCCTATCCTACTTCTATCAATGTCAATCTTTTCCTATCTCTCTATCAATCTAAACTTTCTTTATCTTCTTCAATCTCCTTTTCCATATCTCTTCTTATCCTCGATCTATCCATATCAATCATTTTCTATATTTTTGTCTATATAAATTCACGTCTTTCCTTTCCAATCTCCTTTTCTCTATCTCATCCTATCCTGCCTCTATCAACGTCAATATTTTTCTATCTCTCTATCAATCTAAACTTCTGTTATCTTTTTCAATCTCCTTTTCCCTATCTTTTCTTATCCTCGATCTATCCACGTCAATCTTTTCCTATCTTTTTGTCCATGCGAATTCACGTCTTTCTTTTCTAATCTCCTTCTCTCTATCTTATCCTATCCTGCTTCTATCAACGTCAATCTTTTTTATCTCTCAATCAATCTAAACTCCTGTTATCTTTTTCAATCTTCTTTTCCCTATCTCTTCTTATCCTCGATATATCCACTTCAATCTTTTTCTATCTTTCTGTCTATATAAATTCACGTCTTCAATTTCCAATCTTCTTTTCTCTATCTTATCCTATCCTGCTTTTATCAACGTCAATCTTTTCCTATCTCTCTATCAATCTAAACTCCCTTTATCTTTTTCAATCTCATTTTCCATATTTCTTCTTATCCTCGATCTATCCATATCAATCATTTTCTATGTTTTTGTCTATGTGAATTCACGTCTTTCTTTTCCAATCTCCTTTTCTCTATCTCATCCTATCCTGCTTCTATCAACGTCGATCTTTTTCTATCTCTCTATCAATCTAAACTTCTGTTATCTTTTTCAATCTTCTTTTCCCTATCTCTCCTTATCCTCGATCTATCCACATCAATCTTTTTCTATCTTTTTGTCTAT
>CAKNXH010063628.1:12486-23033 GCA_932178445.1 Andricus quercusramuli | reverse complement strand
GTCTTTCCTTTCCAATCTCCTTTTCTCTATCTCATCCTATCCTGCTTTTATCAACGTCAATCTTTTTCTATCTCTCTATCAATCTAAACTTCTGTTATCTTTTTCAATCTTCTTTTCCCTAACTCTTCTTATCCTCGATCGATCCACGTCAATCTTTTTCTATCTTTTTGTCTGTATAAATTCACGTCTTTCTTTTCCAATCTCCTTTTCTCTATCTCATCCTATCCTGCTTTTATTAACGTCAATCTTCTTCTATCTCTCTATCAATCTAACCGTCTGTTATCTTTTTCAATCTTCTTTTCCCTATCTCTTCTTATCCTCGAGCTATCCACGTCAATCATTTTCCATATTTTTGTCTATATAAATTCACGTCTTTCTTTTCCAATCTCTTTTTCTCTACCTCATCCTATCCTACTTCTATCAACGTCAATCTTTTCCTATCTCTCTATCAGTCTAAACACCTGTTATCTTTTTCAATCTTCTTTTCCCTATCTCTTCTTATCCTCGATCTATCCGCGTCAATCTTTTTCTATCTTTTTGTCTATATAAATTTACGTCTTTCTTGTCCAATCTCCTTTTCTCTATCTTATCCTATCCTGCTTCTATCACCGTCAATCTTTTTCTATCTCTTAATTAATCTAAACTCCCTTTATCTTTTTCAATCTTCTTTTCTCTATCTCTTCTTATCCTCAATCTATCCATGTCAATCATTTTCTATATTTTTGTCTATATAAATTCACGTCTTTCTTTTCCAATCTCCTTTTCTCTATCCCATCCTATCCTGCTTATATCAACTGCCCTAATCTAAATTCACATCTATCTTTTTCAATCCCCTCTTATCAATCTAATCCTATCCTTTATCTAGCCTCGTCAATCTTTTCCTGTCCTTTATCTAGCTTCGTCAATTTTTTCCTACCCCTTTTGGTCAATCTTATTTCACGTCTATCATTTTTTAAATCCTCTCTTCTCTGTCTTTCCGTATCATTCATCTATCGTCAATTTTTTTCTGTCTACGCTAATCTAAGTTCACATCTATCTTTTTCAATCCCCTCTTATCAATCTCATCCTTTCCTTCATCTAGCCTCGTCAATCTTTTCCTATCCCTTTTGGTCGATCTTAATTCACGTCTATCCTTTTCAATCCCCTCGTCTCTATCTCATCCTATCCTTCATCTATCGACTTCAATCTTTTTCTTTCTCTTGGTTAAACTGAATTCCCGGCTATCTTTTTCAATCTTCTTTTCTTTATTTTACCGTGCCCTACGTCAATCTTTTTCTATCGCTTTTTAAATCTGAATTCCTGTCTATCTTTTTCAATCCTCTGTGCTCTATATCATCCTATCCTTTATCTATTTACGTTTTTTTTATGTCTTTATGAATTCAAATACCCGACATTTTTACACTCTTATCTTCCCTATCTAATCATATATAACATCTATTAACGTTAATCCAAATCCATGCCAATTTTTTACAATCCTCCCTTCTCTGTCCTTTGTCAGTTTTAACTCTTTAAATTGAGATTAAATTTATCGTTTTTTCAGTTTATACGAAACAGAAAATTTCTAGTTATTGTCAATTTTGTACCTATAATAGATATATCGTAATCTTCTTTCTGTTTTTTCCATATAAAATATAGAAATATAGAAATATAAAGTATGTATTCAGTGGGTTTCTGTAAAATAAAACAATGAAGAGTAATTAAATCAAAAAGAATATTATATTCACGTAAATTATTGGATTTCAACATTATTAGGCAATCTAGCGACATATTGAGAATCAGCGATTTTCATGGATACTAACTTATGAGCAATAGATTCGATAGGAACGGTAACCACAGACTTATTACTACGCTAGATTTTTTTATATGAGAAACTGATAGTAATTCATCAGGAATTTCATTATAAAAATTTAAACATACGTACGTGTTACCGTTCTCATATTTAAAAGCTACGATTCCGCCAATTTCTGTAGATTTTAACGTAACAAAAGTGTCGTTAGTCTTCGTAGAAAACATGTAAAACGACACAAAGCGACAATTTGACAAGCGAACGAACATAACCTAAAATGCGGCACAAAAAGCCAAAAAGAAATTTATGTTCAAATTGCCTATATAAAAAATTATTAAATGAAAAAAATGAATACTAGCTTATGAAATAATTTTCCGAGAAAGAAAGTGTTTAATTAATAAAATGAAAACATATTTATATAACGATTTTATAATGTTTCAGAATAAATAGACACCATTCTGATTCCTTCAATTTTTCAGCGGAAAAACTTAAGCGTTTTACAAAATGAACTGCAATCGCAAAATAGTTACGTAAATATACCTATATCTACAATCAGTTAAAAGTGATAATCTGAAAAGTACATGTAGGATAAAACCAGAGATAAAACTAAGCAATTTTTATTTGGCCATCTTTTTTAGTTTCACTAGCATTGCAGTTTTTCGACGCGAGGGAAATTTTTTTTTTTTAGGTTTATTTATTTATGAGGTTATATAAATATAATTTGTATAAGATTCTCGGAATTTTTGTTTAAATTGAAAATTTCAGATAAGTCAAATAAAAATTTAAACAAAAAAGTTAATCTTCAAAGAAATAGTTGAAATTTTAAATAAAATAGATAAATTCTCATTTAAAAAGGTAATATTTTATATTTGAATCCCAAAAGATTTTTATTTTAAATAAAAACCGCCGAAATATTAAGAAAAAAGAATTTTTAACCAGTTCTACTTTTAACAAAAAAATAAATAAATATAAACAAAAACGAACTTTCTACAAATCTGTTTAATTTTGAGCCCGAAAATATGTAGTTTCAAGAACAAGCTTTATTTTCAACGAAATATATGAATTTTATACAAAGACGATTATTTTTATTCCAAAAAGTACGAATTTTAAACGAAAATTGTGAATCTTCAACCATAAAAATAACTTTTAACAATATTTTTGAGTTTTCAATGAAAAAAAAGTAATTCTCCGCGAAAAATGTGTAAATTATTAAATATTTTCCAAAAGATACGAATTTTCTAAAAGTCAGTTTGATTCTTTAACCCAAAAATATGAATTTTCAAACAAAAGTTAATTTTCAAACAAATACATTAACTTTCTACCAAGAATATAAATTTTATACCAAAAAAGAAGAATTTTCAACTAAAATTATGAATCTCCAACCAGAACAATTACTTTTTAATAAAATTGTTGAATTTCCAATTAAAAAAAATGAATTCTTAATGAAAAATGCTTCAAGGATTAAACATTTTCAAAAAAAGGGGAATTTTATACAAATCAGTTTAACTTTTTAAACCAAAAATATGAATTTTCAAATAAAACAAAAAACTACTTTCCAACTAAATACATGAATTTTATTCCAAAAAAATAAATTTTATACAAAAAAGGACAAATTTTCAACTAAAATTATGAACTTTCAAACAGAAAAATAACTTTTTAACAAAGTTGTTGAATTTGTGATAAAAAAATCTCAACGAAAAATGTATAAATTTAATTATTTTTAACCCGAAAATGTGAATTTTTAATAAAAAATTTTGAGAAAGACGAAAAATTATCGAAAATAATGAAAACGAAAAATAAACGTAAAATAAAAAAATAAAATAAAAAACGGAAAATAATTAGATAATGTTTGAAAATAAAATAATAATAAGGGACTAAAAAATATCGGAAAGATATTTTTAGTTGAAATTGTGCCTATTCCTTTAAAAATAACCATATGCACTGTCTTAAAAATATATATTCAACGCCTTTTTCATCATTATTTTGAATAAAATATTAAAAATATAAAGTGTTCTACAAAATATTTTATGATCAACCATTGAAATTTGGGCTAAATTTGGCTTTACTTTTTTTCAAGTTTTCATAACTTTGCATATATTGAAATATAATATAAACTAAGTTGCGATCTAAATAGCCATTACGTAATATAAATCGTTCTAAACTCTTAGGTCTTTATGTCAACTGAAGCTTCAAGAAAAAATGCACTCATCTACTGTTCTTTATTCTGAAAAATGTCGGTTCTAAGATTTCATTCGTTTGTTGACATTTGAGTATATCCCTATACAGTATACCTCCGTATGCCATTGACCTTGCAATGACAAAGTCAAGACATCAACAACACTTCTCACTCACTGCGTTTCTCCGCCCCTAATATGAATATGATTGGCTTCTGCTTCACCGGGGAATAAAAATTTAAATTTTGCTTTGAATTATGATTGCTAGTAAGTTTAATGCTTACGCTGATCGGTAAGATTCAATCAAGTCACGTGATGTGCGAATTTCAATCGCTTCCTGCCGCTTCTGGCGACTGTGATTGCACCCAGTGCGACCCCAGTGAGAGGCCACGATGCGATGGTAGAGTGAAGACACGGCCGGTTTAAGGACGCGCGTGTAATTAATTGTGTCGAAATTTGTTGAAATTGTGTGAACATTGTGTCGTATTCAAAAATTTTAAAAACATGTGGGCGGGCGTGAGGTATAATCGCCCTTGTTCCGGGCATCCCGATTTACATGACATACATATTTGTGCCATAATCAGCACTTCTTTCAATCCGGAATCTTATGATCGGAATAAGCTATATAATATAACTTGTAACAAAAGTGCAAGTAATAAATGCTCTGCATTAGTATTATTCGTTTCAGGTAAGCATTCATTTTATTTTTAAAATTTAATTTTCCAACAAATTATTTAGTTTTCGAGCCAAAAATATGACTTTTCTACAAAAAAGTTGAATTTTCATCCTGAAAATGTGAATTTTTAAGAAAAAAGTTAATTTAAAAAAAAAACAGATCAATTTTTAACCCGACAGTTTGTTACATTTTGAACCATAAAACATGAAAATTCGACAGAAGAAGATACATTTCTTTTAAACCAAAAAGATCAATGCTCAACAAAATAGTTGAATTTTCATTAAAAATAAAACTGTTAGAAAAGAAAGAAACACAATTTTAATTGAATTGTGAAATTATCAAGACAAAAAGACAAATCTTCAATAAAACACTTGAATTTTCAAGAAAATAATTCAATTTTGAACCAGATAATAAATTTTCTAAACACAAAGTATGAATTTTTAATGAAAAATTCAATAGTGGGCTTTTCAATTGTAAGGAATGAACTTTCAACAAAACAACGTTTGATTTTTTTATTGCTTTCTATTAATTCAGTTGGAATTAATTTAGGTGGAAAAATGAGTAGAAGGGAAAAGACTGTGAAGCCTGCGATAAATAAATATAAGTTTTAATCATTTACAGATCATAAAATAACATTTTAAATTTAACACTACTTCTGATCTCTAAAGTGAGTACAGGGTCTGAAATTTTGTAACTGTAATTGTAATTGATCGTCTAATCGACTGATGTCTATAATTTCTTCTAATTTTCAGAATCTTTCCAACGCTGGGCTCGAACGACAACACCGCCGTATGACGAAGTCTCAATTCAAGTATACAGAAGCGACATCCCGAGTATTCTAAGCAAGTCAGGTCATAACATTAAAAGCACATTAAGTAACTGCCAAGAACGATCAGGGTTACCTTACAGTCACTTTTAGACACATTTTTTCCTCAAATCACTAGTCACTTTTTGAAGATAAAGTCACTGTAGTCCCTTTTCAAAGTAACAAGATTACTTTAGTCACTATTCTTTCAAAAAATTAACCCACGGGTGAACCACTATTGAATTCTGGTCTATACCTATTTCTGCAATTCCTTGAATTCTTTTCAAATATTTTTGGTTATTTTGAAAGATTCCTAAATTTTTTTGACGATTTCAGTAATTCAAATAAATATTAAAGATTTTAGAATACTTACAACAATTCTAAGAAACTATCGACAGTCTTAAAAAGTTTCAGGGGATCCAAAAAGATTTCAAAGGGTTAGAAATATTTACGGTATTGCAAAAGATTCCAAGCCATTTTGATAAATTTTGTAGAATTTCAGGAAATATCTTTATATTGCATGTAATTCCGTGGGATCTTATAATATTTAAATCGATTTTAAAGAATTCATAAGAATCGAGAGATTTCGAAGGATTTAAAAGATTCCAGAGAATTTCCACGTGATTGTGTTAGTTTTTAAAATTACAAAAAATTTTCAACAACTTGAAAGATTTTAAGGGAGTTTAAAAAATTTAACCGAATTTGAAATGTCGTAGGGTGTTTTTAAAATTTTCTCATAATTTTCAAGAGCTTTAAAATTTTCAAAGACATTTCACAAGATTTGAAATGAACTAAAGTATCTTAGGTTATTATAAATATATTCCAGTGTCTTAAACTGATTCGAAAGGATTTGAAAGATTTCAAAGGGATTTTAAAGGGATTTGAAAAGCTTCAAGGGTTTCCAAAGATTTTGATAACTTTAAGGGATTTAAATAAATCTTAATGCTCTCGGAAGATATTCAACAATTTTACATGACCTATGAGGTTTTCAAAGTATTTCAAAAATTTGAGGGAATTTTGAATTCATTTAAATAATGTAAAAATATTTAAAAGGGTTTGAAATATTTAAGAGTATTTTAGAAGATCGCAAGGTATTTTAAAGACAGTAAAAACACTTCAAGGCTTTCGAAGGATTTTCAGCATTGTATAGGGGATGTAAAGAAATGTTAATGCGATTGCAAAGAATATCCTAAAATCTCGGAAGATATTGTACAATTTTACAGAACCTATAAGATTTCTAATATCTTTGAAAATTCCAAGAAATTATACAAGATTTCCGGGGATTTCAATGTTTGTAAGAGATTTTAAAAGCTCTCAAGGTATTTTTATCAATTTTCCAAGATTTCAGGAAATGTAATTTGGAATTCACCCTGAAGTATTATTAATCTATCTTGAATTCTTTTTAGTACTTTTAAATTCGTAATAATTCAGTAGAATTGACCTAAATTCACCTAAATCTACCCATTTGGATGGATTTTTTAAGAGTTTTTTCTGAAGTCATTCTGAAATTCCTTAACCTCACCTTTTATTCTCAGGAATTTGATCAAATTTGTTTTTTATTGCCTTGAATTTTTTAAACTCAGTTCAGACTTAGTAAAGTAAATTAATTTTTTCATATTTTGCAGTTTTTTTTTCAATTCACTTGATTTATGTTTTCAATTCAGCATGCATTTTTTTAATTCACCTTGAATTTTTATGAATTTTATCGAATGCTTCTCATTATCCGTAAGTGCCTTATAATCCACGTCGATTTTAGTGAAATCAATGGAGTTTTTTAAAAAGTTTATCATGTTTTACGAACTCATTTCAATTCTTTGAATTCAACTTGAATTATTTTGAAGTGTTGTGAATTTATTCTAAATTATTATTATTCTTCGCCAATTGGCTATAAATCACCTGAATGGTTAATTAAGGGCCATCGAAAATGTTGAATGTCCAAGCGAAAATAAATATTATTACTTCTGGAATCTTTGTCATTGAATTCATGTGAATTCTTTTTAATTCAGAGACTCTGACAGCCCTGAGAATAATAAATTAAAAATTTATCAATTTGCATTCAAAATTATTTTATTCCATTTATCAAATATTCTGTATAAAAATTATTACAAGATTAGAAATTTGGTCTTTAAATATTAATGGGCAGGGAAAATCAAAATTAATAAATATTATTTAATATTAATTGTAAGTATCTTCATGTTTATGTTTGACTTAAGGTTAAAAACTTTAAATACCTAAATGATAATTAACAATTGGCCCTTATCTGAATAGGATGAGATGCCAGTGGTCGAAAGTACTTATGAAAAGTACATGTCAGGAGGCGAAAGGCTCGATATAAGAAGCGACGACGAAGGAGAAGATGTAGAACTATAATAACTATAATAACATAACTATAGTCTGAAAGTTTCTTTGAAAGTTTGTCAATTGAAGCAATTGAATAAAGAATTTTACAATAATATTTTGTAAACTGTTTTTATTTGAAGCTATTATTAATTCTGAATCACAAAATTTGCATAGAATTTCTTTTGCTTTTAATACAACTAGTTCTTCAAAAAATTTATCACTTGAACGAAATTAATGTTATTAAATGAAAATTTACTTCATGTCATTATGGGTTCGATATTAAAATTGATGTATTTTCTTTCAAATTTGTCTTTTCAGGTACATAATTAATCTTTTTGATTAAAAATTTAACTACTCAGTTTAAAGTAGTTATGCTTAGCTAAAAATTTATTTTATTAAGTGAAAATCCGTCTCCTCGATTGAATAATTAATTATTTCGATGAAAATGATTTTTTTTTGTTGAAAATAAATGTTTCTAAATGAAAATTGAACCATTCCATTCTTGGTCACAATTTGTTCGTTTTTAGTATAAAATTCCTCTTTTTTTTGTGTTGAAAATTCGGCTCTTTCGAAAGAAATTTTATTTTTCTTAAAATTCCAATTATTTGTTTGAAAATTAATGTTTTTGTTCGATATTATTTTTTGTAGCTTCAAAATTATTTTTTATTTTGTATAAACTCGTCTTTACAGGTTGAAACTTTCATTATTTTCATCAAAACATTTATTTTTTTATAAAAAATAATTTTCTTACTAAACTTTAAACTTTTTTTATAAAAAAGCATATTTTCGAGCTGAAAATTGAACTGCAGATAATTTATATTTTTAGATTCAAAATACAACAATTATCTTAAAAGTTCGTTTTTTGAATTAGACTTCATGGTGGAAAATTCATCTTTATATTATAATTATTATTTATGTGTATATTGATATTTTTTATGTATTAATATAGTTATATTTTGTAAAAAATTCCTTTTATAGTTGAATTCGACTGGTTGAAAATTGTTTTTTTTTCTTTGTAAATTAATGTTTAAACTGAAAATTTAATGATTCTATTTAATCTGTTTTGTTGAAAATTCATCTTGTTGTTTAGGGATTCAATTAATTTGTTGAAAATTTGTCTTTTTCGGTTGAATTCGGTTGCTTATACTTCAGAATTAAAATCTTTTTTTGGATAAGATATAACCGATTACATGTTTCATTGAGCATTAATTTTTTGGTTGAAAAATCAACTAATACCCTCCTTGTAAAAGCCAGCGGGAACATTAAAAGGAGCGAAAATTAAGTGGAATTGCGCAGACTTGCTTTTTAGTGTGAATCACATCTTATTTTAGTTATTTTATGTGCTATTTCTTTTGTATCTCATTTCTGAATTTGTTTAATAAATTTTATCTATCTATCTATCTATCTAATCAACTAATACTTGCTGTTTAAAGTTGAACTATACTTCATAAAAAAATCTTCCGATCGGTTATCATGACATACAATTATGTGTCATGTGTACCATTAGGCCATTTCCCTTTCGGGCTAGGCGTGACACTACCCGATTCGGGTA
Organism: Andricus quercusramuli; assembly: GCA_932178445.1. Taxonomy (NCBI): domain Eukaryota; kingdom Metazoa; phylum Arthropoda; class Insecta; order Hymenoptera; family Cynipidae; genus Andricus; species Andricus quercusramuli. The sequence goes on along the minus strand of CAKNXH010063628.1, from coordinate 13,700 downwards.
GTGTTTCTAGGTGGAAAGTTTCTTGTAGTAAAATAACTACAAGTGTGGGCTCACCAAACCCAAGACAAGCCAACAGCACGCAGTAGTATTCCCGAACGGTCACCCACCCAAGTACTAACCGCGCCCAACACTGCTTAACTTTAGTGATCTAACGAGAACTGATTTTTTCAGCGTGGTACGGCCATTGGCCGTTAACTAATGTTAACCAAAAAATCTTCTGATCGCTTAACATGAAATATAATTATATGTTATATATGTTAGGCGATCGGAAGATTTTTGTACAAATTAAAACTCAATTGGGTACAAATGCCAGTAACAAATTTTTTGAAGTATTATGTACAGTAAAGCACGTTACTTTGCACTATAAAGTTACTTAAAAATTGTATTTCGTGGACGGTACCGTTTACTTCTTGAATTGAGTAACGTGCGTTGCCGTGTTACCGTTATTACCAGAATAATGTAATGTTTCGGGTAACGCGTGTTACTATCGAACATTGAAACTATGTAAAAGTTACCTCTAGCTTTCCATGTTTTTTATCATTTCGTTTAAATGAGTGCCAATAAATCTTCTCGTAGAAAGTGACCATAAATGGTAATAAAAATTAATTTTTTTATTCAAAAAGTGGTATTTTTTTAATTTCTGGGGGAGGTTTTTTAACTTTTCTATACATTTCCTTTTTATCATCTTTTCTCACCACTTTTTACGATATATAGGCAAAACGAAAAATCTTCTATCCAGCCTGTGAGAAAATACGTATTTTACCGTAGAAAGATAGACTGAGGGATAGAAAAAGATAAGACTCTCGGCCACAAAATGATGGAGAAAGAGATGGAAAAAGATTGGAATTAGTAATAGAAAGATAGACTGAGGGATAGACAAAGATAAGAATCTCGGCCACAAAAGGATAGAGAGAGAGAGATTGAAAAATATTGAAATTCGTAGTAGAAAGATAGACTGAGGGATTGAAAAAGATAAGAGACTCGTTCACGAAAAAATAGAGAAAGAGATAGTAGCAGATTGAAATTCGTAGTGGAAAGATAGACTGAGAGATAGAAAAAGATAAGAGTCTCGGCCACAAAATGATAGAGAAAGAGATTGAAAAAAATTAAAGTTCGAAAAAGATAGATGGACTGAGGTATTGAAAAATATAAGAGACTCGTTCACGAAAGGATAGAGAAGGAGATAGAAAAAGGATTGAAATTCGTAGTAGAAA
>CAKNXH010063628.1:0-12476 GCA_932178445.1 Andricus quercusramuli | reverse complement strand
AGATTGAAATTCTTAGTAGAAAGATAGACTGAGGGATAGAAAAAGATCAGAGTCACGGCCGCAAAATGATAGGGAAAGAGATTGAAAAAGATTGAAGATCGTAAAAGATAGATAGAATATGGGATTGAAAAAGATAAGAGGCTCGTTCACGAAAGGATAGGGAAGGAGATTGAAAAAGATTGACATTCGTGGTAGAAAGATAGACTGAAGGATACAAAAAGATAGATACTACTTCAGTCAGTGGATAGACAGAGGGATAGGAAAAGATAGCGTTTCAGGGATGCAAAGTGTCCCATTCAGAGAGATAGAATAGTTTTTTCTTTTCCAATCTCCCAATTTCTATCTTTTTCAATCTTTCTACTTATAGCAGGGCCCCTGATCTCGCCTACCAGCTTTCCAAGAGCCTACTTCTCTGACATTCCCTCCATTGGGGGGGGGGGGGGGTGACCTACGTGTTTTCACGCTTTTTTTAAAAGGACTCTCCAATTCGCTCTTGTCCGGACTCTCTCCGCTGTCTCTCTTCCTCTTCAAGAGATCCTCTCCATCACTTGTGCTCTACTCTCTCTCCCTTACCTTCCCGCTTCCTTCGATCCCAGCGTTCCGCTCTGCTGCCGGTACCTGGGACCTCTCCATGCAGTACCCACCGCAGCCGACAGATGTCTCTGCAGAATAGCCGCTAAATTTTCTCTTTATTGCCCTTTTTTTTCTATTCCTCACAGCCCCTGCAGACACCCCTTTCGCTCCCTTAACATCCCCTAACTCTGCTAGAACCAACCTTGACCCCTCAAAGGCCCAAAACTCCCGACCACAAACTCCCCGGAATCCTTGCCAACCTAACCTCACTTTCTCTATCTACCTAAATCCCATCTCACTCCCACGCCAAAAACTACTTTTTATCACCCCAATTCACCCCACACAACTCTACTCACCTCCTGGGCTTCCTCCCTCACACTCCACTCACACCTCCCACACAAATTCCGTAAAATGCTCTCACCACCTGTCACCAAACACGTTCTCACTTCCGCCACCAGCATACAAGCCCCTTTTATCCTTATCATAATTAATACTTTCAATGTATGTTGATTGAGAGATTGAAAGATTAGCAAGGGGGTGAGGATATTTTTGGGGATCAGGTCAGATTTGTGTGGAAGTTGAGGTAAGGTGTGTTTTAGGTTTGTGACAGTGTGGGAGGACCAGGTTGGTCGTAGCAGGGAAGGGTAGAGAAGGAGAAAGAAAAGGCAGGTCGATGCGACGATAGATGGAGACAGAGAACGATAGAAGGTAGGATCGTTTGAATTGGCTTCATGGCTAGCGGAGCGAATACTATCAAGGAAAGCAGGGATTCAGATCAGGAAATTTTCAGTACACCGAAAGGGGTGAACAAAGAAAGGAGGGCAAGGGGAAAGTATAGGAAAACGGTAGAAAAGGATAGATTGAGGGCGAAGCGCGTGGGGTCGATTGAGAGATTTATCAAAAGGAAGAGAGGGGACAGGGGAAGCAGTGAAGACAAGGAAGATATAGGGTCAAGCTTGAAAAATCCAAAAATGTACAGAACGTCACCGGAAAAACATAGTTTTGTAGAGAAGGATGAGAAAAATAAGGGGACAGAAAGAGATAGATCTGAGGCTGAAGATCCGATGGAAATGGAAAGAATAAAAGAAACGCGCGAAATGATGATAGAAGTAATTGGATGTATGAGGAAAGGCAGGAGAAAAGGGTGGAGGAAATAAGGAAAGAAATTAGACAGGAAATGGCCGAACTTAGGAAAGAAATGAGGAAATGGGAAGAAGTCAGATAAAACTAGAGAAAAGGATGCAGATGTTAGAGCAAAGGCTAGAAAAGAAGGAAGAGCCTAATAAAAAGGTAGATGAGTTGGAAGCTAGAATAAAAAAAATTGAAAGCTCAAACCGTGAGTTTGGAGGTGGGGAGAGTGGGAATAAGGAGAAGGAAAGGCTGAGAAAAATAGAACAAAGAATAGAAAAGAAAGAGAGAGAAGAAAGAAAAAGAAGGAGCTGATGGAAGGAGTGGAAGAAGTACTCAAAAGGATTGATGCTAAGGTATAGAGATAGAGGAAGTGCGAAGTGTAGGAAGGGAAGAGCGAAGAGGGGATAGAATGGTACTAGTGAAACTAAAGAAATGGGAACATAAGAGGGAAGTGATGACAAAGAAGAGGGTTTTATATGGAAGCTCGGAGAGAATAGAGGATGATTTGACATGGGTAGAAAGGAAAATGCAGTATAAGTTAAGGAAAATAGCCGAAGAATAAAGAAAAAAGAGAAGAAGAACATGGGTTAAGTATGGGAGAATACAGATAGAAGGTGTATGGTGGAATTGGGAGGAGGACATGGAAGAGATAGTAAAAAATGAGGTGTCGGGAAACAAGGAGAGAAAGTAACGGGAGGTAAAGAAATAAGAATTAGTGACAAACAAAAAAAAACGAGAAACGAAAGTAGGGAAGATTGGAGGACATGCTACTGGAATTTAGCAGGCTTAGAAAAAAAGGATAGGGATTTTATAAGAAATTTGACACAATGGGATGTAGTAGTAATGATGGAGACGTGGCTAGATGAAAGGGATGGGAAAGAGTAAGGGGAAGATTACCAAGAGGTTACAAATGGCAGGTTCAAAATGCAAAGAGGAAGAATAAAAAGGTCAGAGCAATGGGAGGAATCGTGATGTGAGTAGGCTAATAATAGGATGTGACTTTAATGCGAGAACAGGAGATAGAGGAGAAAGAGAATGGGATGGAGAGCGAGGAAGAAAATCCAAAGACAAGATATTGAATGGGGAGGGAGAGAAGTTGTTCAAGAGCCTAAGGGAGATGGGATGGTTTATCCTAAACGGAATTATAGAGGGGGATGAGGAAGGGGAATATACACGTTCAGGAGGAAAGAGGGGAACGGTAATTGATTATGTGGTAGTGGACGAAGAAGTAAAAGAGAAGGCTAAGAGACTAGAGGTGGGCAACTACATAGATTCGGATCACTTTCCCATAATAGTGACGGTAGAAGGAGAAATGAGTAATAACAAAAAGGCTAAAAAGGAAGCAAAAGTGAAAAGAGCAGGAAGAAGGGATTGGTCAATGGAAGGTAAAGAACAGTTTAAAGAAAAAGTCAGGAACATCAAAATGGAGGAAGGAAATTTAAACGAGGAAATGGTAGGAGAAATAAAAGGAGCATTAGAGTGCACAAGCAAAAAAGAAGTTAGCGAAGGAGGGGATAGAAGTGGATGGAATGAGGATTGTATACAGAAGAAGAAGATGGAACTGAGAAGGGTATTAAGAAAATGGAGAAAAGGGACATGTAGTGGATAAGAATACAGGAGAAAAAAGAAGGAGTATACTGAGTTGTGTGATAAAAAAAAAGAGTAGGAAAATAAAAGGTTTGAAGAAGAAGCGGAGAAGGCTAGGACAGAAGACGAGGTTCGGAAGGTGGCAAATAAAGATAGAAGAAGAAGGAAAAGAGTAAACCAGGATATTGAGATGATAGAATTGCAAAATATTTTATGGAATTACTAGGAGGGGTAGAGAGGAAAGTTAGGAAAGGAGGAAGAGACGGTAGGGAAACAGATGAGGAGGAGGACATTACAAGAGAGGAAATAGTCAAGGTATTAGAGATGATGAAAGATGGAAAGGCACCTGGTATAGATGAGATTCCAAATAAAGTATGAAAATATGGGGGGACAGAATTAGAGGAATGGGCATGGATAATGTGCAATAGAGTATGGAGAGGAGAGGGGTGGCCAGAGTTATGGAAAGAAGGAGTAGTGATACCAATAGTGAAGAAAGGCACAGGAAAGGAGGTTAAAGATTATAGAGGAGTGACACTTATTCCAACACTGTATAAAGTATATGTGACTGTTTTATCGGAGAGGTTAAAAAATGAAGTTGTGGAGGAAAAGATAGAGCCACCGAATCAGACAGGGTTTAGAAAAGTGATGGGGGTAATGGACAATATATATGTTCTGAACTACTTAGTAAATAAGAGGATTAAAAGGGAGAAAGGGGCAATGATAGCAGTGTTCGTGGACTTGAAGGCGGCGTTTGATTCATTATACCGAGGCGAGATAGAAAAAGTTATGGTGAAAAAGGGAATAAGAGAGGGATTAATTAAGAGAGTATCGGAAATTTTTAGAGAGACAGAAAGCAAGGTAAATGTAGGAGAGCAAGTGGGAAATAGCTTATGGTTGGTGAGAGATGTAAGGCAAGGTTGTCCTCTGAGCTAACTTTTATTTAATATATTAATATCAGACTTGCAAGAAGAAATGAAGAGAAAAGGGTGGAGAGGAGTTAGGACAGGGAACGAAAAGATATATACACTGACATACGCAGACGATATAGTGTTGATGGCAGAGGATGAAGAAGGGATGGCGGGCTTAATTACCGGATTAGAGAAATACTTAGATGGAAAAAAGTTGAATTTAAATGTAGAAAAGACAAAGATAATGAGGTTTAGAAAAGGAGGGGGAAGAAAAAAAGAATGGACGGGAAGATGGAAGGGGAAAAAATTAGAAAAAGTAAAAGAGTTTAAGTATTTGGGATATACCTTGCAAGCAAATGGAGATCATAGAGCTCATTTAAGAGAAAGGATAAAAAAGCAGCAGGGGTAATGAAACAGATATAGGGAATAGGAAAAAGAAGATTTTAAAAAAATTCGAGAAGGAGAATGTGGTTATTTGATACGCTGGTATGGCCGGTATTAGGTTATGGAACGGAGATATGGGGATGGAAAGAAAGGAAAGAGATTGAAAGTTTACAAGAATGGTATATAGGGTGGACGCTAGGGGTAGACTGGAGGACATCGGGATATATGGTGAGAGAAGAAGCGCAAAGGGATAAATTAAATACTAGAGCAGGAAAGAGTGCATGGAATTTTGAGACGAAGCTGATGGAGGGAAAGGGAGGGGAGTTAGCAAGAAGGTGTTTGATGGAGGTAGAAGAAAGGAGAGGAAGGGCGATTGAATTAACGAGATGGGAGAAAGAAAGGAGGGAGTTCTTTAAGGCTAGAGATATAGAAGACGGGACTGGAGTCAACTATGAAGAAGTGGAAAAAAGGGAGAGAGAAAGACAATTAATAGAAGGAAGGAGTACCAAAGCATTTAGAAAAGGGATGGGGAGAGAAAAGATGGACAAAAATAGCAAGATTTATATTAGGAAACGAGGTAAGGGCAAGTATGTATTGAGAAAAGAATGATAATAGGAAGTGCAGAATATGTGAATGGGAAGAGGAAATATGGGAGCATGTATGGGAAGGATGTAGGAGAGGAATGGAAGATAAAGGAAACTGGCTAGAGAATGTGGTAAAGATTCTAGGGGAGGATGGTTTGGGGGAAGAGTCGATGAAGGAGTTAGAGGATGCTAGAGGAGCAATTGAAAAAGAATGAAAGAATGGATGCAAAAAATGGCAAAATGGAGGTACAAGAGAAGTGAAAGAAAAAGGAAACGGATGTCGCTTAAATTAGAAGCGTAAAGATTTGTAAGTGATGATTATGTAATAGCATGAGTAAATTAAGATGCGTTTGAGTTACCGCTCTCTCTCTCTCTCTCTCTTCCTCGCTTGCACTCTCGCTTTCGATCACTCGCTCACTCGTTTGCTAACACGTCCCAAATTGCGCTAGCGTCAAAAATAGATTAAAGGCGTTCGATATAAGATTTTATGTAAATAGGTGTAAATAATTGTAAATTAAAATTTAATAAATAAAAAAACAAAAAAAAACTTTTAAAAAATCTGGGCTTTCAATTTCGGCAAACTATGGAAAAGGTTTAGAGTTAAGAAAGTGAATTTTTTCCCCAATTAGAATAATTTTTAACACAAAATAAAAATTTAAAATAACTATTAATTTGGTAAACGTTTTGCAACACTTAAATTGGAGATGAAACCGCATTCCGAGATTTGATAACAAGGAATCACGCATTTTTTCGACATATGTGAGATCTTATAGGATCTTATCTTTTTTAATATTCTCCGAAATCTTACGAAAATGTATTTATGGGGTAAAATTTCCCAAGTGTCCCCACCTGAAATTTTGTTGTCGCCTATCTTATTCAAACTCCGCCAGATTGTAGTGCTAGTGGACCTCTTTATACTCTGTAAAGGGGGCGCACCTAGTATAACGGGGTGTCAAGATACAGGGGCCCGAATTTTCGACGATTCACCCCGACTGCTAACCTTCAATTGTACATAACTCCTGTTATAGTTATCCAATTTAACTTTTTTATGCGGGTTTTAGAAAGGTATTTTAACAAGGTTTACAACAAAAATAACCATTGACGAAAATGGGATGGAAAGTATTGGTTGAGTTGTAGAAAGTCATAAGAGCGCGGGTGCCCCGCGCCAACGAGCCACGGCGCTACTAGGCGTGCTGTAGTGACTCAGTTGTTTTAATAATTGATAAAAATCATGTTTCTGCTTACAAGTAACAAAAATCAGGTCACGATCTATACAACTGTCATCTATTACAAAGAGGGTAATGAATTAAAACATCGCAATCTAGCTCTTTTATCCGACAACCAAAATCACGAAACAATATCTGTTCACGAATTTCAGAAAGTTATAAACAAATACCTAAAAGATAATTTCAAACAAAAAAAAATTATTTACTCTACCGATGGTGCAGCACAACATTTTGAAAATAAGTACAATTTTGCAAATCTGCTATATCATGAAGCAGACTTCGGTATTCAGACAGAATGGCACTTTCACGCGACTGCACATGGAAAAGGACCATGTGATGGAATTGGGGGCAATTTGAAAAGACTCGCCGCACGTGCAAGTCTCCAGGCATCGTCTCAGAATCAGATTTTGACTGCTTATGCTCTATATCAATGGGCTAAAAAACTTGCCTGAAACGGTAATATTTTTCATTTCCAAAAAAAATCATGCCGCCACTGCTGAAAACCTTAAAACTCGATTCGACTCTGCAAAGAATGTGCCAAGCACACAAAAATACTATCACTTTGTACCCTCTTCAGAATCGACTCTAATTTTGAAGAAGTATTCGTCATCTCCACAGTATGACATTTTCCCGAAGAGAAAAATCGCAAAGAGATCGCGAAGAGAAGATCAAAGTGAACGTTAAGCTGAATAAAAAATCACTTTTTAAGTAACACAGTGAGAGGCAACGGGACTCACACCAAAAAGCACCCCAAAACGTGAGAGGCAAGGGACTCACATAAAAAAAGCACCCCAAAACGTGAGAGGCAAGGGGACTCACATAAAAAAAGCACCCCGAAATGTGAAAGGCAAGGAGAATCACGTCAAAAATTGTTAAAGGCAAAGAGATTAACACCAAAAAAACTCACCAAAACGTGGCAAAGAAGACGACTTATTAAAAACCATCTCGTAATGTAACAGATAAGCAGAACCATCCAACAAAATCGTTAATGATTTTATTATTAACTATCGTTTTCCTTCAATGGAACCATTTGAAAATTTTAATTAAGAAAATATGTAAATCGTTCTCCAGCTACATGAAAGTAAGGATAAAATGAAATATTCGTTACATGTTAACTGAAAAATCATTTTTATCAATTATTAAAACAACTGAGTCACTACAGCACGCCTAGTAGCGTCGTGGCTCGTTGGCACGGGGCACCCGCGCTCTTATGACCTTCTACAACTCAACCAATACTTTCCATCCATTTTCGTTCTGGGGTGTTTTTCAAGAGAAAAAATCAAGCTTTTTTTCTAGCCTAACTAAAAAAATATTAAAAATGCTGCATTGGGAGAAAATCACAAAAAATGTTTTTTAAAATAAAAAATCAAGGTGAAATAATTGATTTATTGTTCATTGGTTATTTTTGTTGTAAACCTTGTTGAAATACCTTTCTAAAACCCGCATAAAAAAGTTAAATTGGATAACTGTAACAGGAGTTATGTACAATTGAAGGTTAGCAGTCGGGGTGAATCGTCGAAAATTCGTGCCCCTGTATCTTGACAACCCGTTATACTACACTGAAAAAATTTTGGGCGAGCTGCCCGCCCACGTGATAGAGCTGCAACACCAAATGCGTCGCGTGCTGCTCGCCAGCAACTTGGTGCGTATCCTCTCTCTTGTTGGGGACGCTGTGTGCCCACATTGGAACAGCTCTAGCTCCAACAGTGTTGGTACAGTAACTCTCCGTTCAGGCGGGGGAACAGCATCCCCAACCCGAGTTTCGCACGGAGTTCGTTTCATCCGACGAACGGTTTGTCGTATATATTCGTGCTTATTTTATTTTTACAAGTAAAGTTTTGATCTTGGATGACTTGTTAAAGAAGAATAACTTCTCGCATTTACGCAATAACCTCAAATGTAAATAATGTATCAATATACAAGCCTGCCTTGGTCAGCAGGCGCTTGCACATAACCTACAAGCTGTAACCTATAAGGCAGAAATTTCGTATTTTTTGTGTGAAAACGTTAATCTTTTGTAAATTATTTTTAATCTTTATCTTTTTCTTTCATCTTAAGGCAGGGTTCTACTTTCTCCGCGCGTAAAAAATGTGATTTTTTTGTAATTTTGGTTTAAAACATGAAGAAAGATATTGATGTAGGGTTTGTTGTGCCTAATAAATATACTCTTAAATTACATTAAAAAATTTTCTTCAGCTTATTTTATGCGCTCTATATATATTTAAATGGCACTTGCCTCAAAACCAGGTTTTTACCGCTTGCTGAAAAAATCTGCGAAACTACCGAATCGATTGGTCTGGAATTTATACCACATATGCTATACATATACATCAACGGGTGGTAGCTGTTTATATAAAAAAAATTATTTTTACTATTATTTTTTGCAAGAAAAATGAAAAAAAATTAGATTTTTTATTTCTTTCCCTCAAATTGCCGCCACTTTGTTTTCTTTGTATGTAAATGAAAAAATCTGCTACCACCGGTCGATGTATTCGTATAGAATATGTGGTATAAATTTTAGACCAGTCGATTCGGTAGTTTCGGAGATTTTTTCAGCAAGCGGTAAAAACGTGGTTTTGAGGCAAGTGCCATTTAAATATATATAGAGCGCATGAAATAAGCTAAAGAAAATTTTTTAATGTAACTTAAGAGTATATTTATTGGGCACAACAAACCCTACATCAATATCTTTCTTCATGTTTTAAAAAAAAATTACAAAAAAATCGCATTTTTTTCGCGCGGAGAAAGTAGTACCCTGCCTTAATATTTGTTATCGTTAATCTTTTTTGGTAGAGGATTTGATTGTTTTTGATTTGAAATCAAAATCTTGTATGCTCGAAATAGGAACTGTTTTATTTTTCGTTCAGTATTTATCTTTTTTGGTTGAAATTATACTACTTAGTTGAACGTCAAACAGATTTATTAAAATATCACTTTTTGGTTGACGGTTCATCATTTTAGTTAAAAACTCATGCATTTGGAAGAAAATTTAAGTATTTGGTTGGATATTCGTTTTTTTTAAATTTTGATTGACTCTTTTCTTTTCTCCTTCTTTTTTCTTTTGTTATGTATTTGTCTCTAATGATCCCAAAAGGAGGTTGTTTAAAAATCTAATTTTGACTCGTGATTTTTTTTTTTTGCTTTGTTTTCGGTACATAAAATTATTCGTAAGAAATCAGATTTCATTTCGATCGCAAATGAATTTTTAAATAGAGACAACTTTTACCTTAATTTGTCAAAAAAAAAGTATATTTTTATTTAAATACTGTACCAAGTATGTTTGTAAATATGAGCTATTTTAGAAACGTATGATTGTTTGGATTATATCTCTTGCTATTTCGAAAATGTAACAATCTGAATAGATTGCTTGAGAATCAACCAGAAAAGAATGTCTCTTATTTTTTTCGGATTTTGGAACAAGTTCCAGGAATGTTTTATTTATATTTACATTTGTCTGTCTATGTGTTTCATTCAATGATAACAATTAGAACTAATGACATTATTTCCGGAATAAAATCAGTCGCGGCAAGTTTTATAAAAAAAAACATATTTTATATACGACTATCACGCAATTGTTCATAAAACTTGTTAATAAAAATTGAAATTGTTAAATTAGACTGAAACCATTTTATAGAAGAGGCAAGTAAATCATAAAGTAATTCGCAGAATGTTTTTGATAAACAAAATCAATTTTTCCCTGTAACAATGGACGAATATAAACAATTGTTTATACAATTTGTTATGAAAAATTTAATTCTTGACTTAAAATAAAACTTTCAGGCTGAAAAAATCAAAAAGTCGTTCCCAGAAACTTTGGGTAGAAAAATTGTTTCCAGCCCTAAAAAGATACGACTATAAAACAATTATGTGTATAATTTGTTAATAAAAATCATGAATTTTTATGTTTAAATATTCTTTTCACTTTAAATAACATTGTCCAGTATTTTATCTCCTAAAAATTCGATAGATGTCTATTAGTTTATAACATTTTTTTATTACGGTAAAAATTCTTTTAGATAATTTATTTTCATCATATTTGTATTTAGGCATTGACTGTTATTGATTTCTGGTGTTCTTAATTGTTTACATGGTCACAAAACTCAACTGCGACCTTTGCTTTGCTTTGCTGCTTAATTTGTTCGCGAAAATACATTTCTGGACCCATGGGACAATTGCTTTCTCTTTTGTGGGACTGCAGCGCTCCCAACACGCGGGAAAGGATTTGCTCGCACATTTGGCACTATTGCTGCCTCAAATGTGGTGTGGCCGCTACACCGACCGCCGTGGTGGCGCTGCGTTCTCACTCAGAAGACAGCTGCTTGCCCAAAATTTTTTCAGTGTAGGTGCGCCCCCTTTACAGAATATAAAGAGGTCCACTAACACTACAATCTGGCGAAGTTTGAATAAGATAGGCTACAACAATATTTTAGGCGGGGTCACTTGGGAAATTTTACCCCATAAATACATTTCCGCAAGATTTCGGAGAATATTAAAAAAGATAAGATCCTATAAGATCTCACATATGTCGAAAAAAATCTAGAAAAATTTGATGTAATTCTTTTTTTTACGGGATTTGCAAAATGTTGTGAAAAATTAGTCAGCTTAAAAGATGTTCAGGACTTTTGGAAGATTTGAAGAAATACAAAAATGTTTGATAATTTTTCGGAAAACAATTCAAGTTTTAAAATATTTTTATTCTCTTCAAAACTTCTAAAATTCATAAATAATTTTGAAGCTGAAAAATTAAAATTTAAAAATTGCCTTAAAAACTTAGAGATCTGTAGAAAATTTCAGAGGAATCTTAAGAAAATTTTTGTATTCATTTCAAAATTCTTAAAGACCTTCTAAATTTTTTTTCGATGTACTCAAAAGTGTATGCTTAGTTTAAAATGGTTTGAAATTTTTAAAATTTTAAATTATATTGACATCTTTTCAAAACTTCTAAATATATTTTAAAATTATTCAGTTTTCCTAAAAAAGCTTACAATTGTCTTAAAATCTCCAAGATCCTGTTTCGTGTGTTTTAAAATAAAATCTCAATCATTTCAAATTTTTCCAGTAATCTTATTATCGGTACCGATAACTATTTTGGTTACCGGTACCGACAGTTTACACATTTCGCAAATTAAGATATTGTAAATTTTATCATGAAATAAAATCACTCATTTGGAAACTTTGATTTACACAGTTGATGTTGCAGTAAATTCGTAATATTAATTAATAGACTTAATCAATAGACAATGCACTTAAACAGGCTGCAAGAATAAAAAAGAAATACATTTGGACTGTGACTGACAATATTCTTAGAAATGAAAAAAAAATTAACTGCAAGAATAAAAAACGAACACGTTTCGACAAGCACAAAAACAGGATTCATTTTGGAAAAAAGCCCGGTTTGGAAAGTCACGCTTTAAAAACACAAGAAATAAAAATTAATTCTTCTTCAGAAGATCTAACAAACATGTCCTCTTCTTTTTTTCATACCTTCGTTTGTCTATGAAATCATCAATATCGGTTAATGTATAATATAAGTAATGATATATATAATATAAAATATTTATATTATAAATATGTTCAATCGTATGTTTATTTTTGAACACAAATTTTAAATATAAATAAATGATGAACAATTTTTCCTTTCTCAAATTATTAATTAAATTATTTGAACAAAGTAAAATTATAAAAATTATAAGCATTACGTTCGTTATGTTTCTGTTTTTATTTACAACAAAATTGAAAAAATTATTAGATTAGAATTTTAGATTTAGATGACTAAACAATTTAACGGACATTAATAACATGGAAACCAGATTTTAACTATAAAATGAAGTGACGAAGGAAGAGAAATAGAAACCTAGTTAGAAAAACTTAAGATGTGAGGATACTTCAAAATTCAACAAAAATTGAAGGGCTGGATCGAAGAATGGGACGTGCGCTTGGATCGCCCTGAACGTTGTGCAATCTCCCGAAAATCCCGCATGTCCCGTTCACCTATGTTTACATTAAAAAAAGGTACAAATCGTTGATTCTCAGAGAACTTCCAGTGAGAAAGTTGTTCCGTAGGGATTAGCGAATAAATCTGC
>CAKNXH010063627.1:683-13549 GCA_932178445.1 Andricus quercusramuli | reverse complement strand
AAGGTGTAACGATCTCATGGGATATGAGAAGGTTCTGGAGTGCTATCGACTTTCGCGAAAAGTAGTTAGTATGTCCGACGCATCATGTTTACAGACACGCGTTGGTCCACGTGCATGCTGGGTAACACGTGTATTTTTGCAGATGGGGCTGAAAACCGCCAACGGGATCAGAATCAGGAATCAGGAGATTAAGGTGTTCGTTGGCCTATTGAGAGGGGCCCCAGATTTTAGTGACGGCTAGACATTTTAATCAAGGATTAGATATCAAAACTAATAGACCAAAATTTAAACTATTTAAAAAATTACAACTATTTTTTTCAAACAAGCATTTGTTAAGAATACTAAGAAGAAACTAAATAATTGACTATGAAAAGGGGTGCTACAATAATAATATCATATATTATTATATTATACATATAATATCATATAATATCAACAATAATAATCATGAGGTGACTAAAAATAAAAGCGGGGGGCGTAAATATTGAACATTTCAATTATATGAGAAAGAAATTTTAATATTTACGCCCCACGCATTTATTTTAGGTCACCTTATTATTTTTTTATTATTGCAACCTCTTTTTGATAGTCAATTATTTTGTTTCTTTCTAGTAAATTTTAATAAAAGCTTGTTTAAAAAAATATATGTTTGATTTTGAAACCCATAACCTCAACAAAATTTGGGAGGGGGGTGGGGGGGTCAACTCTGATATAAACTACACTTTCCACTGACTCAAAATGTACACCTTTTTCTTAAATCTTTTGAATTCCTTACATTTCTCTCTTGAATTCTCTTAATTGTTTGGATTCTGCTACTTTTCCTGCATTTTTATGAATGTAATTCTATTATTTTTTTGTATAATTCCTTCGATCTTTTCCAATTCCTCTAATTCGCTTCAATTTCTTTTAATTCCTTGAGTAGTTTGGATTGTTTAATTCCCTTGCATCCCTTGGATTTCTTGAATCTCTTGAATTTATCGATTCTCTTGAATTCCTTGAGCCTGGCATTTCTTGAATCCCTTGAATTCCTTGAATTCCTGGAATTCTTTTGAAGCCCTTGAATTTCTTGAATCCCTTAAATTCCTTGAATCATTACGCTAAATTCCCTTGATATCTTTTGGACTATACACATCTCTTAAATTCATGTGAATTTTCGTGAATTCTCATGTGATGCCGTCGAATTCTTTTAAATCTTTGATTTCTTTAAAGTTTTGTAGTTCCTTGAATTCTTTGAATTTCTTTAATTCTTTGAATTTCTTGAATCCCTTGAATTCCTTGAATTCCTGAAATTCTTTTGAAGCCCTTGAATTTCTTGAATCCCTTAAATTCCTTGAATCATTGAATACGCTAAATTCCCTTGATATCTTCTGGACTATACACATCTCTTAAATTCATGTGAATTTTCGTGAATTCTCATGTGATGCCGTCGAATTCTTTTAAATCTTTGATTTCTTTAAAGTTTAGTAGTTCCTTGAATTCTTTTAATTCCTTTAATTCTTTGAATTTTTTGAATCCCTTGAATGCCTTGAATTTCTTTAGTTCTTTGAATTTCTTAAATTCCTTGAATCCTTTCAATTCAATGAATTACTTCAATTCTCTTAACTACTTAACTTAACTACTTCTCTTGAATTCATATGGATTATTTTTAATTTCTTATAAAATTCCTCCGAATTCTTTTGATATCTTTGAGTTCTATAAAGTCCTTAGATTTCTTTAGTTTGTCAAATTTCTTAAATTCTTCGAATTTCATGAATTTCTTCAATTCTTTTAATTATCTTGATTTTCTTCAATCCCTTAAATCCCTCAAATCATTGGAATTCCTTGAATTCTATTCATATCGGCTGGATTCTTTACTTCTCTTAAATTCATATGAATTTTTTTGAATTCTCATAAAATGCATTGAATTTTTTTGATATCTTTGATTTCCTTAAATTCCTAAAATTCCGTGAATTCTTTGAATTTTTTGAATCCGTTGAATTCTTTAAATCGTTTGAATACCTTGAATTCTCTTCATATCATCTGAATTCTTCACTTATCTTGAATTTATATGAATTCTCTTGATATCTCTTGAAATTCCTTCAAATGCTTTTGATATCTTTGATTTATTCAGAGTCCTTCCATTATTTGAGAATTCTGTGAATTCTTGGAATTCTCAGAATTTCTTGAATTCCTTGATTATTTTGAATTTCTTGAGTCCCTTAATTTTCTTGGACGCCTGGAAATCTTTTAAATACTGTGATATCCCTTGAACCCCTTGAATTTCTTGAATCTTTTATATTCCTTGATTCCATTGAATCGCTTGAATTTCCTGAAGCCCTTAAAATTCTTGAATCCCTTGAATCGCTTAAATTCCTTGAATTCTTTGAATTCGTTATATTCCTTTAATCCGCTGTATTCCTTGAATCCCTCGAATCCTCTGAAGTTCTTCAATTTCTTGAATTTCTTTATTCAATTAAATCACTTGAATTCCTTGAAGCCCTTAAATTCCTTTGAACCTCTTGAATTCCTTGAATCTCTCCAATTTGTTAATTCTATTGAATTGCTTGAATTCATTAAAATACTTGAATTACTTGAATCATTTGACCCGCTTGAATACCTTGAGTTCCTTGCATCCCATGAATTCTTTGAATCCTTTTAATTATTTGAATCCCTTGAATTCCTTTAATTTTCTTGAATTCTCTTGATATCTTTGAATTTCCTTGACTTTCTCGATTTCATTGAATTTCTTAAATTCTTTGTATTTTCTGAATTCTTTAAATTTGTTGAATCATTTGAATTTATTTAATTAATTTGAATTCCTTTATGTAATTTTCTTGAATGCTTTAAATTCTTTGGATTCCTTTAATTCTCTTGAATTCTATGAAATTTTGAATTCTATTGATTCCGTCGAATTCAATTAAATTTTTGTTAATTCTTTAAATTCCTTTGAGTTCATGTGAATCCTTTCGTTTTTTATTTCACTAGAATTTCTTGTATTCCTTTTAACTCACTTAGAATCTTTTTCATTTTCTTAAATTATTTTGAATTCACATCAATTCAACTGAATTAAATTGACTTCCTTTCAATCCTTTTTGATGATTTTTAATTCTTTTGAATTCTTCCATTCTTCAATTCAGGCACACGTATAAAAAACGGTCACCTCTACCTTTACTTATTTTAAATTAACGTCATTTTTTACATTTTAATGGCCACAACAATTTAAAATACAAAAGTGAATTTCGGAAAAGTAAAAGTGGAAATGAAACTCAAAAAGTTATATAATCGCCCTCTGTGCCATCAAGTTTCACCATTGCAGATTTAGACACAGTATTTCATTTTACAAAAATTCCCTGGACTCTTTTAATAGGGATACTGGTTAAAAGAAAAAGAGGATACATAATAGCAGGAGGATCATTCACCAAGGGTGTAACGAGACTAATTCGATAAGACACAATAATGAGGGGGTCGTTAAGGAACACGAGGGGGTCCCGCGTGGCGGCTTCTCCCTTTCACGTGCGGACCTTTCGTCTCTCGATCCGCCCCCCCCCCCCCAACCTATTTCGCAATTATTCGACCCCCTCGCTTGCACGAAAACAATGATCATACCGAGCCAAAATCGGAGGTATGATGCCGTCGTCACGTGTCGACAAAAGTGGTTCGCACGTTACCCACGGATCTGCGTCATCATGCGGATCGGGCCGCGGCGGTGTGACCGCGATCAAGTTCCTCTCGTACCTGTGTTCACGACAAGTACCTATCCGACGGCCGCGGATGCGACTGTAAAATGTGGTTGTATTGTCGCCTATCTCCCCTTATACAAGTTTCTTTTTTACATACAGAAATGTGTATGTGTATGTGTATTGCGCAGAAGTTTTGTCGTAATCGATACCACTCCCGGTTCTCTTATTACCGAAGGAAAGCCACGATGGGACTGAATGTGTACCACCATCCGAAAAACGGAAGTGTCTTGGACTTATGGGAACCAAGAATGAAATGTTTCCTTCAGGGATGTGAGTCAATGAAACGTTTCACTGCAACATTGAAAGTTTTTTTAAAATTCCTAACATTTCAAGTAGAAATAATGCATTCTTGGTCAAATAGATGAATTTTTAACCAAATATTTGAATTTTCAACCCAAGGGATCAATTTTCAAGCGAAAAGATTTATTTTCCAACAAAAATGAAAAATTTTCAACTGAAATTAAATCTTCAATCGAATAAATTAATTTTTAACAAAGTAATTCATCTTTTACTTAAGTAGTTGAATTTTCGACAAAAAAATACGAATTTTCAACAAAAAATATAATAGTTGTTCTTTAAACAAAAAAGATTTTTATTTTTAAGGAGATATAACAGTCTGCACGTGATTAATTATATATTATTATATTCAGCGGATTTATAATTGAAAAAACAAGTCATTGATGCTGAAATCTTGGCAAAGGGTTCAAAATATGTAAGGGATTCCGTCTGGTCAACTTGATTTTTTATTTTGTTTTGATAATGGCATTTTATTAATTCGATTTTAGCCGTAGCACTAAAGTCCTGTCAGTTAAATTCCAACCAAACCAAACGGTTGCACTTTTAACCAAAAAAATGAAATATCTACCAAAAGAGATGAATTTTGAAAAATAAAAGATTTGCTGTTCAAGAAAATAAAAAAATGCTACTAAAGTGTTGAATTTTCAAGTCAAAAAGAAGAATTTTTAACAAACAAAAAAAAGATTTTCCAACTACGCAACATTTTAGTCCCTGTAATGGCGTCCTGTTGATACCGGATTCAATATTTAATGTATATTACATTATATAAATTTTAATATTACCATTGCTATCATATTAATATATATTAATATAAAATGAAATGTTTAAATTCAATACTTCATAGCATTCTTGTCATTTTCCCGCCTTAATTTTTGAAACTTTGAAGCGTTTCCAAAGTTTCATGGAAATTTACAAACCTAGTTTCTTTTTGAAATTTCAGGAAGCAGGCTTACATTCTTATAAAAAAAGGCCTTTAATTTATATACTTTTGGATTCAAAAGCCCTACAAATTTCAGAAATGACCCATTTTTAGGGGCGCACAGTGCTAAAAACGTTCTGGTTTTCATTTTTGACTACAGGGGGGCGACACAGTTTGGCACGACGGCTTAGTTTTTTTAATTATTGTTATTTGAGAATACGTCTGATTTGACTTGTATAGTCTTTTTTTTTTAACTCTGCAATCAATGGGAACCTATTGTAATAAAAATTAAAAACAGGCAGTAAATTTTGAGGGGCGGCATGGCGGTCTAATTTTTAGGGTTTCGTAGATAACCTTTATAATCTCATGCCAGCGCCCGTCCTTCTCTGACCTCGTCTAAAAAAAATTATTCAAGCTACGACTATGAGCTTTTATATTTGCCGCATTTAGTGACCACTCGGCTTTAAAATCAAATTTTTCTTATTCAAAAAAAAATGTTATTCCCAGACATTGTATTATGAGCAAAGGAAAATACTGGGAACCTTGGGATGTGAAATGAGGAGAAATGAAAGAAGGGAGGGTATGTGCAGCAAAGGTAAATTACGAGAGAGAAACTAGGGGAAGTAGATGAAATGAGAGGAGATAATATAGGGGAAATGAGAGGAGGGAATGTAGGGGAAATGAGGGGAGGGGAGTATGTACAATAAAAAGAAATTAGGGGTAAGAAAGTAGTGGAAGTAAAGGGAAATTAGAATAGGAGAAGTAGGGGAAGTCTGAGGAGGGGAAGTAGGAGAAATGGTTGGAAGTGTGAGAGGGTACTCAGAGGCAGTGAGGGAGGGTAGTGAGAGGAAGTGAGTGCAGGGCTAATATTGTAGAGGGGGTGAAAGGGGGAGGGGAAGCGAGGAGAGGGGGAATTAGAGGAAGAAGAAGTTAGGGAAGGGAGCGAAAGGGAGATTCTCCACACAAAGTGACCACTGTGTTGCGCAGAAAAATATTAGAAATCTTGGGAACATTGTGCTTCCTCTTTAAATTCTAAACATGAAAAATTAACAAAATGAGGAAATTTTGGTTATTTAGACCCTTATGCTGGAAGCTTTTCGTTTAGTCCGATTTTCTTCCAAGATAGTTCAAATTCAAAATGTTGGCATGTAGAATTAAGATAAAAAATAAAATTTGCTATACTCTATTTTCCCTTTTTTGATATCAGTGGTTCAATATTCCGACGTGTCCAAATGACAACGTGCTATCTGGGGAGGACGAAATAAAAAGGTGCCATCTCGAATGGCGAAGTATGGAACCTTTCTATTTGGTTCTGCCGAGATAGCACCTTATCATTTTGACACGTTGGTGTCTCTTTTCAATCATATTGTCATCTTTTTGCTTTCCAACTCTGCAATCGACAAGAATAATTGATGGAAATTAAAAATGACGGCTAATTTTAGGGTGGCCTAGGGTGGTCTATCTAAACCCGGTTCTGGGCTTGTCAGCATAACTAATTTCACTTATTTCCAGTGATTTGCATTCCCCTAGTTACTTTGCCTCGTAGATGCCTATCTCTCCCATTTGTTTCAAAGGTGTTCGAATAACTGCAAGTCGAGTGTATTTCTAATTGTACGGTAAAAACCCTCAGAACACCTCCTCTTGTTCCACCTCTCGAGTCACGTCTGCTGAGAGGAGATAAATATCAGAAGGCGGAAGGTAGGTGGAAAGTTGCCAGTGAGGGGTGCCGGGTGGGTGCCATTCGTCCTTTGTTTCAACTCTATATATCTATATAATATATATAGTTATATGGTGATAAAGATATAGTCTATATACAAGTGAGGCATTGCGCTGGCGCTAGTCGCGACAAAAAGGGCGTGACTCCCAATGCGATACCCCAGAGTCCTCTGCCACTTCGCCCTAAATGCATTGTGTCTCTCACCCACTTGTTTTTATAGTGGTTCACATATTTGTGCCACCAGGGACGAAATACCATGCCAAAAAAATAATAACATTCCTCACTCCCTGTAAAATTGTAAATACTCACCAGCCATATATCAAATTTCACTGACATTAAAATTTGAAAAAGTTTTAGTTTAAACTGTTAATTTATCAATTCTTTGTTTGAGGGTCCGTCCATAAACTAAGTTACCAATTTAAGAGGGGGGGGGGGGGGGCGGGAGTCGCGCAAAAAATTACGGTTTTTGTAACAGGGGTAATGGGGGGGGGCAGGGTAAGTAACGTTACAAACTTAGATAACGTTTAGTACGTTTTCTGATGATTAATTTTAACGAAGTTTGCGAATTTTGCGAAAGATGTCCCTGTACAGTTCAATAATAACTTAATAAGTTTTAAAATCACTTTTATATTTCAGACTTCACATCTTTACCCTATTTCTCTCTTCATAGAAAAAACTGGGGTTTCTATTAGAACCAATTTTTGGTTCCAAAGGAGCTGCAACAAAAAGGAACCTCTTTAGCTGAAAAGGAACCCAAAATGATAAATGGTTTCTAAATGAACCCAAATTATGTATTGAAACGGTTCCAATAGAATCCTTTTTTCACTTCTGCCTTCACTCACTACGAAGATTTTACAAGTTAATGATGCATATTTTTCTTTGTGATTCAGATTAAATAATATTGCACTGGGAAAAATTTAATGAAGAAACTAAAATTATAGAGATTAAGCATTCCTGAAGGGAAAATAGTGCACATGAAATATGACAGTTTTTAAGGTTATATGTTAAAAATCTGACGTTTTCAACTGCGCATGTACCAAAAAAGCGCGATACTAATTTATTATTAAATTATATAATAAACTCCTGCAATATTACGTTAGTATTATATTTTTTTAGGAAGTTAGGTATGCCTCTCATTTAATTTAATTTATTTTCAAAAAGAATACAGAGCGTTTGTCAATATTTATCTGTATAATTATTCATATTACTTATTGTTTTGAAAAAGGACCACGCTTTTCGGCACATGCGCAGTTGAATATATGATTAGCCATCTGTCGGGTATCAACGAACTAAAAAGGAACCCTAAAAGAGAGTTCTATTGTAGTCTCAGTTCTAAATGATACCAACTTTTAATTGAGCCGCAACCTCACCGAACTCTCAATTTTTTCTGTGTTTAGTCCATTAAAAAAAAAATATTTTCTTCCTGTTTTCAAGAAACTTCATCTTTATCCCCTTTTGCACATTTTTCGCTGAAATTAAATCTGAATTAATAAAAACAAATAAGAAAATCCAACTATTTTTGGTTAAAAGTTAATGTTTTTGGTTGAAAAGTCTACTACGTATTATATTTTTGGTTCAGAATTCATCTCGTTGGGTTAATCATTCTACTCGTTGGTTGAAAATTCATGTATCTTGTTGAAAAATTCGTCTTTTTTCATAGAAAATTAATTTTCTTGGTTAAAAAATCATCTCATTCGGTTAAAAATTTGATTCTTCAAAAGCTGAACTATTTTACTTAAAAATAATTTTTTTGGTTGAAGATTCATCTTTGGTTGAAGATTTATCTCTGGTTAAAAATTTAACTATTTTGATGACAATTAATTTTTCAACTGTACATTCAAGTGTTTTATTGAATGTATTTTGTTAAAAATTCGTCTTAGTGCAAGAAAATTGATATCCATGGTTGCAAATTCATCCTTTTTGATTAAAAATACAACTGTTTGGTTGGAAATTAATCTGTTTTTGGTTGAGGATTTAACTATTTTATTGAAAATTCGTTTTTTTTTGGTTGAAGATTCGTCATTGTAGTTTTTTATTCAATTATTTGGTTGTAAATTAACATTTTTGTTAAATATTCATGTTTTCGGGTTAAAAATTCAACTGTTTGATGAAAAATTATATTTTCAGGATGAAAAATGAACTGTTTTGTATATGAGACTACGCCTTTTTAAGCTCATAATTCAACAATATTGTTGAAATTTACCTTTTTCTGTAGAAATTTCATCTTCTTGGTGAAAAATTTATCTTTTTGTGTTGAAATTTAAATATTTGGTTGAAAATTGATTTTTTTTGGTTGAAAATTTAACTACTTTGCTGAAAGTTGAACTAAATTTCAAAAATTCGTTTTTTTAAGATTCACCCTTTGGTTAAAAATTCAACTACATATTTGGTTGAAAATTCAACCATTCATTTGCCAACTGTTTTCTAAAATATTTGTCCTTTCAGCATGTAAACTACTTATGTTTTTTGTATAAAATTCGTCTTATTGGGTAGAAAGTTTATTTTCTTTGTTGGAAATTCATATATTTGTTTGAGTTAACCATTGTCAACCAAACGTGATGTTTTAAACTAAAAATTCAACTATTTCATTTATGGTTGAAAACTTTTCTTCTGTAGTTGAGAAATCAGCTTTTGGTTGAAAATTCATGTATTGCATGAAATATTTCTCTTCTGGCAGAAAATAAATCTTCTTGAATGAAAATCTATATTTTTAGGTTAAAAATCCAACTATTTGATTAAAAATTCAACTATTTTGTTAAAGTAATCTTTTTTGGTTGAAAATTCCACGGTTATTTTAAAAATTCATCTTTTTAGCTTCAAAATTTAACTATTTGGTAAAAAGTTCACCTATTTGGTTGAAAATTCTTCGCTTTTGTTTTAAATTTCAAATACTTGGTTGATAATATACCTGCTTGGTTAAAATGACACTTTTTTGTTGATAAATCGTCTTTTTGGATTGAAAATTCATCTTTTTTGGTAGAAAATCTTTTTTGGTTGAAAATTCAATTATTTTGTTAAAAATACAATATATTCCGACTTGAAATCTTGAGGAATTTAAAGTGTTCCATATTGAATTTGATATATTTGTTTGTAAAAAAGCTGTTTTTTTACTGAAAATTAGTTTATTTCGATGAAAATTCAACTGTTCCGTTTATGGTTCAAAATTGGTCTTATTTGATTTAATAATTTAACTATTTGGTTGCAAATTGAAGTAGTTGATTAAACTCGTCTTTTTCTGTAGAAAATTAGTCTTTCAGTTTGAAAATTCACGTTGAACCTTCAACTATGCATTTGGTTTAAAATTCGTCTTTCTGATTTGAAAATTCATCTATTTTGGTAGAAATTGAATCTTTTTAGTTAAAAATACCCGTGTTGTGGTTGAAGATTCAACTATTTTGTTAACAATTCGTCTTTTTGGTTTAATTCAACTCTTTTCAATTTAAAATGAAAATATTTTCTCGGCTGAAATACCAACTACTATATTTTTTATTGAGAATTCATTTTTCTTTTAATTCAACTACTTACTTGAAACTTTTCCCCAAATCGTCTTACCTTATTTTTGAATGATCCATAAATAAATTCACGAAAAAACTATAGTCGGCAAAAATCACATAAGATAGGGGGGAGGGTGGATCAAAATTTCAGAAGAAAACGTTACGTAATTTATGCACGGAATTATGACCTATAAAAGCGTTAAGTACTCTCTTTAAAGATTTCCTTTTGTATTTACGAGTCGGTTATTACGGTCGCGTGACTTTAGGTCTGGTCTCTGGCATCCGGCAATGCATCTTTAATGAAATGAGCCCGGCGAAGCAATACTCGTAAATAGCGAGCTACCTACTTACCCGAGGCGTGAGAGAGGCGTGGTAATTGTTTGGCCAACATCACCCCGTTGTCGTTACCGTGTCCATTGCAGACTGCAGTCAAACTCAAGTATGTGGTAAATGAGGTGCAAGGTTTTCCGTCTTTGAATGACCCCATCATCATTCAATTTCGAGTCCTACATACAACATTCTCCCAGAGGCATGAAGAGCGAGGCAATTTTTAGAAGGCATTCGTCAATTGCAAATTGAATTATCGACTCTTATTACACTAACTCAAGTAATGGACATGGATTATTTTATGCCTGTAGACGCTCGATTTCTCGAAGAGAAAATCTTCTTGAAAATGAATGTTTGAAATATTCTGTTGGGGAAATTGGCTAAGGATTCTATATAGGGGCATTCAAAGGGTCCTGTTCGTACAGGATCCTTCAAGGTAACTTTGTCCTACGAATTTATAACGGTATCCGTTACAGTATCTGGCACAGCGGTCTTTGAAATTTTCTTTGTATCCTTCCAAAGTTTTTTTGTTTGAACAGGTTACTTTGTTGGTACAGGATCCCTAACAAGATCTGCTATAGAGTCCTTCAAATATTTCTTTGTTGGCAATAGGTCCTTTATAGGATCCTTTAAAGATTATTTTATTAGAACAGGTAAATCAGGAACAGTGGAACAGGATCCTCTACAGAATCTGGAACAGGAACCTTCAAAAGTTCTTCTGTCCGTACAGGATCCTTCAAAGCAACTTTGTTGGAATAGGTTTCTTTTGCTGGTACAGAATCCCCTTAATAAGATCTGGTATACATACCTTCAAAGGTTTCTTTGTTGGTAATAAGTCCTTTATAGGATCCTTTAAAGGTTATTTCATTAGAATAGGTGGATCAGGAATAGGTGGAACAGGTTACTCTACAGAATCTGGAATAGGATCTTTCAAGGTTCCTTTCTTGGTACAAGATCTTATACAGAATCTGTTTAAGGAACCTCCAAAAGTCCTTATGTTAGTAGATGATCCTTCACAGAATCTGTTACTGAAGTCTTAAAAAGTTTCTATTTTGGTGCAGGATCATTTACAGAATCTGTCACTGCAGCCTTAAAAGATTAATCTTTTGGTATGGGATCCATACAGGAACTGGTGTAGGAGACTTCAAGGGTTCCATTATTAGTATGGGTTTATTTACAGAATCTGATATTGGAGCCTTAAAAGAATCCTTTTTTTATCCAGGCTCCCTCTACAGAATCTGCTGCTGGAGCATTAAAAGATTCCTCTTTTGGTACAGGTTCCGTTATAGGATCTGGTACGAAAGGCTTTAAAGGTTCCTTTGTTGGTACAGGATCCTTTATAGAATCCACAATTGAAGCCTTAAAATAATCCTCTTTCGGTACAGTATCTCATAAAGGATATGGTACAAGAGACTTCAAAGGTTACTTTATTAGTATATTATATGGTCCTTTATAGAATCTGTTACTGGAGCCTCAAATATTCATATTTTGCTACAGGATTATCTACAGAATCTGCCACTAAAACCTTAGAAGATTCCTCTTTTGATACGGGATCCGGTGCAGGATCCGGTACAGGAGACTCCAAAGGTTCCTTAACTAGTGGAGGATCATTTACAGAATCTACTAATAGAGCCTAAAAAGAATCCTCTTCTTGTCCAGGATCCTCAACAGAATATGGCATTGGAGCCTTAAAAATTGTCTTTCTTTATACAGGCTCCGTTACCGGATTTGGTAAAAGAGATTTTAAAGATTCCTTTGTTGATAGAGGATCCTTTACAGGATCAGCTAACGGAGCCTCAAAAGATTCCTCCTTTTTTAAGGATTCAGGTACAAGCTATGATTCATGAGTCTTTAAAGATCCGTTTGTTAGTACAGGATCCTTTATAGAATATACTACTGGATCCTTACAAGACTTCTCTTTTGGTACAGGATCCAGTACAGGATCTGCTACTGCAGTCTTGAAAAAACTTTGTTTGGTACGGGATCTAGCAAAAGATCTGGTACAGGAGACTTCGAAGATTCCTATTTTGGTACAGTATCCGATACAGGATCTGATGCAGTTGTTTTTGCAGCTTCCTTTGTTATTACAGGATATTTTTGAAGGGACATATACATATATATATATATATATATATATATATATATATATAGAAACGTTCAGAGGTTCTTTTATTGGTACAGGATCCTTTACAAATTCAGCTGCTCGAGCCTTAAAAGATTCCTCTTCTAGTAAAGGATCCGGTATAAGTTATAATCCATTAGCCTTCAAATATTGCTTTATTTGTATAGGATCCTTTGAAGAATCTACTACTGGAGCCTTACACTGATCTGGATCTGCACAGGATCTGATTTAGGAGCCTTTGAAGCTTCTTTTGTTGTTACAGGAAATCTTC